>OY757931.1:84063457-84115957 GCA_963585895.1 Sepioteuthis lessoniana | reverse complement strand
GAATGTTGTTTTTCTCCTTAATGAGGCTAATGAACTTTGTCTGTCCAACTATTTTCTCATGGCAGTGGTGTGAGAAAAGAGGGTTCATGCCTTTCCCCATGGCATTAGTTCAAAGAGAAACATCAACTGCCTGAGCCAGAATTTGCTGATTCCATCTCTAACAATGATAACCATTATGTTAAGTGTGCCTCTTCTGAATCATTTTTCTCTGTTTATGATTGTGACATAACAGTGACAAGATAAAGATAATTAGAAGTGAAAATAAAAGACTGGAAGCAGAAAGTTTTTAACAGAATTAATAAATAAATTTGAATAAGCTGGACTTCATTTTATACATGCAAGGGAATGGAAGGCAAAATACACAAAGGTCTTTAATTTCTTCAACACTGACCTTTTACAAACTAAATATTAACAATATCTATAACAACATATTGATTTATTTAATGGCATGTAAAACTGTTTAGGGTTAAGTCATGTATTGAAGTTAGGGAACTGTGCTCATTGTATGTTCATATTTATAGTTTTTGTGTGGTCATTTCTGAAAAGATTTTTTTTTTACACAGTCCAATAGAATATGATTAATTTTAAAACAGATTTATATGATTCATAAATGGACCCATAACAGATATTACCACTCAGGATTTGAGTGAAGTTCGAAGTAAAGGCAATGAAGGGGTACTTTACACATCCTAGATCTCTATAACTGGTGCCTCACCATCAGTTGACATTTAGTGTCATCCCCAGGTCACCTCTTTTTGTTAGGGAGCAGGGTTTTACCTCTCTGCAAGTAATTGTGTTTTATAAACCTCAACAGCAAGGCATAATAATAACAATGAAATACATTATAAGAGATAGTTTGAATAAGAGACTAAGGTACAGTTAAGAAATGTATAACCCTTGTAAAAATGATAAACAATTCATGAGGTAAGGTTTTCTTCACTTAATATGATCTATAGATCTGTCAGAATTGGTAAAAACTTAGTGGTTCATTCATTGGCCTTCTTAGTCTTAAGAAGAGTCATAACTAAAAAAGATGTCATTGTTGATAGCAACAGACAACAAGAAACAAGTAAGCAAATAAAATACTGTGAGACAAACTCTGCTTTTAATGCTTTGTGTTCCTAACAAACTTTGTATTATAATTCTTAATGCTCCCAATAACAATGTTGCTGATCAAGTCAGGATGCAGAAAAGCAGAAATAAAGATTATCTGAATATTGTCACATTAATAATCAATGAAATCATCTCTTCTGTTCAGGCGTCTGACTATCGAAGCAAAAAAGATGACTGACATGAAAATCCAACATGTCCAATCAGAGACAGTGTCATGATATTGATTAAGTGATTAAGACTTTGTCTTTGATTCCAAAATCTTCTTCAATATTCAATATGAAATAAAAGAATTACCAAGTCTTAACTGTTTAGTTACAATACTTATTTTTTAAAGGAATGTGATAAGTAAATACTGGTATCTTGGGAAAAAAGACAATTCTGAAAATTTCAAGATATTTGTGGATCAGAAATGATCACATCTGTTTTAAGACAGTTTTGAACTACACATTTTTTTAACAGAGTTCTGGTGTCAGCACTTCCGAGACAGAACAAATATAAAACTGAATTTCATATGATATTAAGTGTGTACAAAGGTTCACAGAAATAATCTCTTGTGAAAACAAGAGACTGAATACATAGGGGAACACTAGGTTATTTACAATAATTTTGTTGAAATACCAAATATATTCCATGCAAAAAATGATTAATTTCTCCCTTGAAATGACAAAATTGTTTTGTAAAAGATCAAATCACATTTATCATTTGCATGACTTGAGTTATGAAATTTTCAAGATCTTTTTCTCTATGAATTATGAATGTTCAGCTTTGTAAAAAAACAATGTAAGATAAAATCAAATAAATTCAATGTAAAGTCAACGAAAAAATCTAAAGTATTTCTAATCAAGTTAATTTCAGAAAAATGGAATCCTGTAAGTTTTTACTGTCTCACAATCACATTCATCTGGAAAGAAAAATTCACTATGAATGACTTTTGAACCTATCTTATCAGTGTCAACAATGTGATTGATGCTTTTCTAAGCAATGAACACTTTCCTTGCAACTAATATTTTTAATGTGCGTAGATTAAGTTCACCAAAAAAGAAATTCCTTAGAAACTGAATATCATCCCTAAAAAATATTAATCAAAGTAGTGTGTCAAGGATAAAATGAAGACAAAACGTTAATGTTGAAAAGGAGAAATTATGGTTATAACATTGTCTAGGGGGACCATAAATAGTTGTCTCCTTTGCATAAGGGGCATATCTGAGGATATGTGCTAATCCTATAATCCATATTAGCCTTTTTCATTCCTCATTCTATGACCAATAAAGATGTTTTTTTTGTCTCTGTCTATTGAACTAAAGAGAGACTTTGTATCCAACCCCAGCAATGGACTTTGTCTCGTCTAGTCACTGAAGCATAAATTCCACATGGCTAAACTGCTAAACTCAAGTAAAACTTTTACTGTTTTTACACCCTTTCATAAACTGTTTGTTCATGGAACAATATGCGCAAATTTTATCTGCTAGGACACATTTAAACATTCTTGTTAATACTTGTTTCAACATTATTTATGTATTAAATATGTGAAAATGGGCTTATTTTGTCCTTCTTTCTGTTATGTTCAGTTTTAGTTTATCATTAGATATCCTAATGCTCATATTGAACCTTAGTAGGTGGAGACTCAATTAATTATTCTCTCTTGCACCTGCCAAATCAATTTTTGTAAACATTTAAAACAATGAAAACATTGACACTGAATGTGCAAATTTTTCATTAACAAATGAAATTATTATTGTTTCTTGATTTGTAAATATTATCTTTGAAGAAAATCATTCTTAAAAATCACAAACAATTAATAATAATAATGATAATAATGAATATAATAATGAGAATAATGTGATATATCTGCCAAGGAGCCAATGAATCTGCATCTGGATTTGAGTGCAGGACTGAATAAAATATTATTGAAGTACAATGCTTGCCCATGCAGTAGATCTCTCCTTTCTATATTGACAATGTAATCAAAGAGAAGATCAAGGGTTGATGTATTTTGGCACCAATGTCATTGAAGGATTTGCCTGAATAAAATTGAATGCAATGTCAGACTTTCTTAGAGACTCCAATACTTTATTTCGAGTTCACTGTTATACTTCATAAGTATACTTCATAAGTATTATATAAGTTTATATGGAAAGGAGAAAAGATGCTTTCCTAGCTTTTCTTAGAACATTAGTAGCAAAGGGAATGTAAAAAGCCTTGGCTGGGATTTGTACTCAGCTAACTGATTCTACCTGCATTTTCAATAAAAATGACAAAAGACCCCAATAAAATGCAATTATTGTACTGTCTTTGTGCCCTTTGGGTGCCTTTTTTATTTTGCAATATATTTTGTCATTTCTTGGCAGAAGTGAACGTGAACAAAGTTGTTAATCTGTCAGCTTAAAAACCCTTCATGTCTCAAATGGATGAAGCAGTTAGAAAAGGCACCAAATAGATTAAAAGTGTCTAAAGATGAAACGATTAGCATAATTGATTTTCGCAAAGAATTTAAAAGTTTTGTGTCTTGTGTTTGAAAGCAATGGAAGGTCAAACACAGCATTTAGTGTAGGTCTCATTAAAAATCATAATTATTATGAAGTTATGCTGATAGCACAGATTTCCTTGGCTCTCTCTTGCCATCCATCCCTATTGGCCATTGTTCTTGACAATTCATCTCGACAGTATCTAGCGTCTGCATAAAGCTGATGAATATAAGTTTTTGCTGCTCCCCTAACATGCACCCATATGCTTGAGTTCATTGGAGAAAGTCGCTTATGAGTTTATCCTTACTTCTCTGGCAATGTCCAGGAAGTCATGCATATCTTACTTAAATGGTTAGTGTTATAGGAATTAAGTGGCCATGCAACTGCTGTTTCGTGAGGTGCTGCTTCCAGGATTTGTTCAAAAACACATTCAGTTTCCTTGTGTAGTTCCCAACTAGGTTTTTACTCCAAGTATTTTGTTAAAGTCCAAGTGGTGCAATCATACAATAGTACCAACATGAAGAAGAACATCCATTTTATTCTATTGGCGAGATCAAATTTCCATGATCATTAAGCTATCGGTAGCAGTACATGATTTACTTATACCTATGTTAAGATCACTTTAAGTAAATGAACTACTGCTACCTAGGTATATAAACTGCTCTACTAATTTCAGTGGTTTGTCTTTTTATCAGGTGATGGTGTCATCTTGATTAATGCCTCTTTCTGCTTACTACAGGCTATACAGCAGAGTACATAAAAGTCAGAAGAGAACAAAGACAATTCTTGTAAAAGTTATAACTTGAAAACTAATTTCCACATCTTTATCAATTTTGTCATATTGTTTTAAAAAGTCAGTTCACCTACCATTCTCAGGTAACAATTACAGAATACATAAACATTCAATTTCTTATGTTTTTTTTGAAAATATCAAAAATGTATCCAAAAAATTAAGCAATAGAGGTTTTTGTTATAATATAACGATTAGATGAATTAAATATGAAGGCTTAAGAGTTTTCACATAAATTATTTTGGTCATGGGGCCATTAATTATATAGTGTGCCTTGGGCAGACATAACCTTGTAAAATCTATTCCTCTCCATGTCTAAAACAGGTTTGAATTCAGAGTTTTCTTCTTCGAGATTGGTTGCCATAACAAAGTTAATGATCTCAACCTGCCCTACTATTTACCCATTGCTGGAGGGAGAATAGTTGGATTCATACCATTTCCAAAGGTATTTTAATGTAATGTGAAATATTAACAGTCTCATCTTGAGTTTGAACTTAGGTCATTCTAAACGGATTTTGTTTCCTGTGAATTCTGAAAAATTTAGATGCGTAAGACTGGAATCTCTCACACATTGTAACACATGTAAAAAAAAAAAAGAGTGAGAGTTAAAATAAAGTATGAATGTTCTTCCATAATTATCAATAAGTCCTCATTTTTACTGAGTATAAATTTGGAATAATTTTAAATCTCTAAAAGTGATTTAAATCTAAACTAACAAGGCTGACTGAATCGTGAAATGAGATTTATAGCAAATAACCAAAGAGAAAAAAAAAGCATGTTGATCGGGGAATAAATTTCTGAGAAACATTTTGTTTTTTACTCAAATTAATTGACTTTTTTTTCTTGTTTATTGATTTGTTTTGAAGGTTTATGAAGCTGAAAAACTGTACAGAAACCTTTGGAGAATTGACATGCCCACTTGCTTACACTATACATGGAGACTAGTATATATTTAAGCATATATACATATTTGCTCAAATCCACATGCACTAACCTACACCCCCACACACACACTCACACACACATGCACACATACTCACATGTATATATATATATATAGATATAGACATATATATAATGAAAATTTGACGACAATTTTTTATTAACAAAATAAATTTTGAAAAATATCTTGATATGAATTGATAATTTGTGTGTCAAATTATCTTCATTTAATTTTTGTCTACAATTTTTAAAGTTTTTGACATTTTGAACTTTTGCTAACTTTCAAGAGTTAATTTTGAGTATGATATTACATATTCATATGTATATTCCATATGTATACGCACAGACATACTCTATACATATATACATATACATAATTAATGTAGAATATATATATATATATATATATATATATATATATATATATATATATATATATTTAATACATCTTCACATCTCTGTAATTATATATATTATATTCATGCACCCACACGTACACACATACATGTTTGTGTGTGCATGTGTATGTATATTCATAATTATTGAGACACACAAAACCAGACGCATATAGTCAGACACATGACTAAGAAAAAGTCAGACAGATCATTGAAGAGTATGTTGAACGATGGAGGTAGCATCTCAATTAACTTCTCTGTGATTTGATTCAAAATTCTACAGAAAATAAGTGTTTCTCTCTCTCTCTCATTCTCTCCTTCCTCTTTCTCTCTCATTCTCTCCTCCCTCTTTCCTTCTCATTCTCTCCTCCCTCTTTCTCTCTCATTTTCTCCTCCCTCTTTCTCTATCTAATATATCAAATCAATAACGCTTGTAAATGTTATATAATAATTTAGCCTCATAAGAGGAGCGTCTTATTGAGAGATAAGTGAAGTGAACCGAAGCATTTGATGACCAAAATAATGATTTATTTTCAGAGATAATTTTCAGCCATCATCTTTTTACAAATTTATATGAGAAACACCGATAAAGATGATGATGATGATGATAATGATGATGGTGAGAATGTTTGTCAAGTATTTGCGATGAGCATGGAAACTGTTATCTGTGATGATCATTAACAGAAATAGCAAGATATAGATATAGTGGATGAATAAACTCATTGGATAATAATAATAATAATAATAATAATAATAATAATGATGATGATGAAGATGATGATAATTAAATTCAAGTTGATTCTTTTTCAAAAAAGATCCTATAAACATCAATCTTTAAAAAAGAATCAACACGATCGTAAGTTATCATCATCATCATCATCATCATCATCATAACTATTATTATTATTATTATTATTATTATTAGTAGTAGTAGTAGTAGAAGTATGAAATGTGTTTATTCATCCCCTAAATTTATACCATGTTATTCCAGTTTGTGATGATCACAGATAAATATTTCCATTATTAATATAATGAAGAAAAGAAACCCTTCCCACAAAAATACCACCCTATCAGTTGGACTTAGAATATGGTGACTACATCCTCTCCTGCAGAGTTGCCAGACCCCCCACTCCCAGACAAATGTCCTGTGTATGACACTAAACTGCATTTTATGGTGTGGCTACCAGATCTAGGAAGTGTGGAGTACCTCTTCATTGCTATTGCTCCCTGGTCCACTCTGACCTGGAGTGGTAGTACCTGTTAAGGTCCCATCTAAGGGTCAAATAGATTTGTTTAAAAATTTAACATAACACATAAACCAATAACCTGGGAGATGCGTGTCTAAATAATAAATCCAGAAAAGACTATGAAGTTTCAAATGAAATTTTGAGAAATTATTTTGAATTCTTTTTTAGCGTTAATGTTCTAAACTGGCTGGAATACATTTTAGTAATAAAAGATTTCAAGACCATTTTATCCAGTGATGTTTCATCATTTAATGTCTGAATATTTTTAAAAGTATTTATTTTCACTAATTTGTAAATTAACAATGTGTATTTCAAAACTTGACGAATTTCATCCACTGATCATTTCACCAAATAAAAATAGAAACTATGTTACTTCCAGAAATAGATCAACAAGACGAATAACTACTTTGCTGTTCTGGAATTTCTTTTTACTTTTTGGAAAAATATTTTGGAAATTCATTTATTCATGTGGGGAAAAGAATTTGTTTAATAATTAACTCAGACTCTGAAAATCTTTAATCTCTCAATCCCAAGTATACTTGCTTTCATGCCTCTGTGAATAATCTGTATTAAAGATGTCTGGTCCATCTGTCTTCAATTAAACTATCATTCTATTATTAGTTCTAATGTTTTGGCATGTAAAATACCAAAGAATATAATTTTCAGCAATCACTCCTGATTCTGTTGATTCATTTGATATCTGTTAGATATCCACTATATTAGATATCTATATAGCCACTTGAGGTTGAGAGAGAATGATAGCCTCCCCAACAAAAAATGAATATCTTGAATAAAAATCAGAAACAGTAAAAATATTGAATATAAATACTAAAAATGTTGATTATAAAAATATAAATAAAAATATATTTGGCTTAAATTCTTTGTAAATGTTTCAAAATTTTAGTGTGCAATTGAGATACTGATCTCACTATCCATTAATAGTAAGTTTGACCCTTAATGAAAGGTTGAAAATGCATCATTCAATTAAAATAGGCTAAATTGGTATTTTAAAAGTTTTATCGTTACACTCCTGATTACAAAAAAGTTGGAGAAAGAGGAAAAAGTGAGAAAAAGAAGAAAAAGAAAAGGGATAGACAGACAAAAAAGAAGCAAAGAAGAAAAGAAGAGATAGTAAAAGAAACAGAAAGAGAACAAAAGAAGAACAGAAGAGAGAAAGAAAGAGAGAGAGAGAGAGAGAGAGACAAAGAGAGAGACAGAGAGAGAAAGACAGAGAAAGAGACAGATAATAACAATGAAGTAAAAGTTTTAATTTTATTTTTGTATGATGAGAATTGATGATGATGATGATGATTCAATTTGAATAATTCAACTGATTATAGCAAAGTAATAGAAAGGATGGTGAAACAAATGTAGATGATGAAATAGATAACAATTTAGCTAAAAAGGACACCTAATATCACAGATGCTGATGTCATTGTATTAACTTATAAAGCAAAGCAACAACAACAACAAACAAACCAACAAAAAGGCAAATAATTAACAAAGAAAAAGGTTTGGTGGTTTTATAACAACAAGCATCATTGAGAGAAATCGATTTGGATCCCAGTTAGGATGATAGAAGTCTGGCTGAAAATCAATATACTGACAAAGGATCGAGTTTTGTGGTGTTTATTAAATGGACCAAATGTTCTTTCTGCTGAGCTGAGCTTTGACAATTATTGGTAGGCTTTTTATAATACAGAAACACATCAAAAACATGTGAAGACACATTTCTATTTACTTATATGTGCACACACACACACACATATACAAGTGTGTTTGTCTATGCTTGTATCGATATATGTGCATATGCATGCATGCATGTATATGTGTATGTTTGTAGATGTATGTGTGTTTTGTAGTGTTTATAGAATCATTGTTTTGTTGAACATTATTGATATATAGATATATAGATAGCTATGGTTGTTATTCTCTCTCTCTCTCTCTCTCTCTCTCTCTCTCTCACTATCTATCTATCTATCATACTCTCTCTTTCTTATATAAATACACAGCGCACACAAGTTAACTGATGCATACATGTAGGTATAAGAATTATTTGCTTTTTTCATAATACATTTCAAAGGACAGAAATGGTAAGTTAATATGTATATATATATATATAGAGAGAGAGAGAGAGAAAGAGATTAGTAATATTAGTAAAAGTAAATTGAAATGGATATATTGATGAATAGATAGATTTGTGCATATATATATATATATATATATATATATATATATGAATGTAGCTAGCTAGCTACCAAGCTAGGAAGATACATAGATAGATCTGAACAAAATGAGTCGGCCAGGATAATTGCTAGCTTTCCAGATTGTATTGAACATACACCACTATGTTGTAGAACCAAATAAGAAAGGCCAAAAATAGTTATCAGCCGAACTTTACATCATTTGATTAGACCTTGAAAATACATATGGAATAGTAAGGCATTTGCTAATTTAGAAAGCAATGAAATTCTTTGGGATTCTAGAAGACATTAAAAATCTCATATAAGCATATTTTAAATCTATCAATTTATGAGGTTTTTTAACAAGAAATATTCAATTAATTGGCAAAGATAGAATATTTTTATTATGAAGGGATGTGTTATTTCTTGAATACTTTTCGTATTGATAATGGAAATGATATTGTGAAGTGCTGAAGATAACACCAATACGAAAAGCATTCTATCTATATAGGCATTCATGGATGATGTTTCCCTAATTGCTGAATTGAGATCACATATGGAACAACTGGTAACCTGCCTACAGGAGCTCATCAAATGGGCAACAATGAAAATAAAGCCTCATAACTGCCACAGTCTATATATAATAAAAGCTATCTGCAAAAAGTAGTCTGTCAAATAGAACAAAATCACCACAATCACGAAAAAAAAAGCTTTAAGAACCTTATTCATTGATACTCTCTATCATTTTCTGATCGACATTGCTGGCAAGATCTTGTCAAACAACAAAACAATGGATTACACCCAACTGATAAATGTGACCACTTTGATAGAGATAAATTGTGGTGTATTTATTTTAGGTTAATTCGTAGATTATCATGGCCAATATAGATATATGAATTATCATTAACAAAAGTTGAAACACAGGTGGATTTAATCAGTAAGTATCAGAAAAATGGTTGGTGGTACACAAGTCCTTAGCAAATGTGGCATTATACAGTTCGTCAATGAAGCAGAAATGACCAACGTTGTCTCTAGTTGAGGAATATAAATTAGATAAGTCACGTCTTCTCCAGATGCTGCACGACTTTTGCGACCCATTTGTGAAAAATGCCAAGCTTTTCATAATTGGTCAGAGATGGAATACGAAGCAAGCTGCCGAGAATGCAGAATCAGTCTTTAAGATGAAATAAGTAATTGGCACAATGGCAAATGGAAGAGCAAAAATAGGTTAGTAATCCAAAGAATCCACATTGAATAAACAAAAAATTGTCTTGGAAGAAATTCATCATCTTGATAAGATAAGTGTGTTGCTACACATGTAAGACAATGCAAACAGCATGACAGAATTTTCACATGGAGCGACATCAAACAAATGGAGCCAAAAAAAATTAAGTTTCCTTATAAAGGCAGTCTATGACATCTTACCAACACCAGTCAACCAACATCTCTGAGGGTTAGCAACATCCAATCTATGCATTGAATGTTGGAAAATAGCCAGTCTGAAACATATTCTCACTGGATGTGAATATGCTCATAGAAACTATATGAAGAAACACAATGAAAGTCCTGGTGATTATTGCTGATACTACAAAAAGGTGTTGTGAAATTGCCAATAAAGCTTTGATTAATAACAGTAATAGAGCAATATATTTTGTTAAAGAAGGAAACATTTAAAATATTCTACATGAAAATAGGTACAAATCATCATTGTTAGATGGTTGCACAGACTGGCTCATTGTAACTGATTTGGAATATCAACTTGCATTTCCAACTTAAATAGCCTTTACTGCTCAGTGTCCAGATATAGTCAGATGGTAGATTAATTTAAGAAAATTTTTGTTATCGAATTAATGGTCCCTTTTGAGGAAAATATCGACTGAGTTTTATTGATTAAGTTTTATTTCCAACTCAGCCTCTGCATACCTGACTTTCACCATCAGACAAGATAAAATATAAAAAAAAAAGAATAAGGCTCTAATAGCACGAGCTTTACATTCCCAGTGAGTGACAACAAACCAACAAAGCCTGACAGTATGAATTACTACTGGGGTGCTGTGGGTTTGTGGTAATGATGCTTCAGCCCTGAAACTATGCTTGAACCCAAAGTCATCATCTGATGAAGGGTTTGTTGGAAGTAACACTGATGTTTGCACTGCAGCTCATTGTATGTATATATATATATATATATATATATATATGTTTTGGGTAAATTTTAGTAGTATATGCTATGCTAACTATTAGAAAAGAGAAAAATCATATTGCCTTAACTTCCCAAGAAGAGAAATCCTCCTTACTTATAGCGAATTTATTTGTCCAATAGCTTTGACAGAGAGAGACCAACAACCAATCGAACTAGAAGTATAGATCAAAGCCACAGACTACAATTGATAGATAAATTCATAGATAAATTTATATAACCAGAGATAGAAAGATAGAGAAAAAAAAATGGACTCATATTGTTTTTTGCCTGATAAATTCCTGGACAAAGTGATTAATAGCTTTTATTTCCATTTATAAAGAGAGATTGGTTGATAAATAAATAAATAAAAATGTAGAAAAGATTGATAAAAGGAAATATAAAGAAGCAAGTCTACAACTGAAGTACACATGCATACATACATGCACACGCACCCCCATATATATATATATATATATATATATAACAGATATATGTACATATAAAGAAAGAAAGAAAGAAAGAAAGAAATGAGGTACAATAGACAAGAAAGTATTGATGTAATAATTGAGGTTTAGAAAAAGAGAGAGAGAGAGAGAGAAAGAATGAGAGAGAGAGAGAGATGGTGTAGGGAGGGAGATGAAGTCAGGGACATGTATATAGAAAGATCAATATAGTTGATAAAAAAAACCTAATGTCTTTACTGAGTACCAATAAAAAGGTGATTTGTTTAAACAAACATAAAAAGAATGCCATGAGATAATGATTTTTTTTCTCTTAAAACATCAATGTTATTAATTCTTTGTTCCTGTTTTCATTATTTACTCAATACAGTAAGGATATGGTTTTTGTCCCTGCTACCATTTTGTGACCATGGAGGTCTGAGAGTCTCAAAGAGGAACCAAAATCATTTAACCTATCTCTATATTTCAGATGTCATTAGATTTGATTGAATTTTCTTTTTAGAAACATAATCTTTGATTTGGCTTTTTAAAAAAATCCTTTGGCCATAAAATAGAATTAAAATCTAATGTTTTAGCTGATTCCTTTTTATATGAACTGATTGAATATATTACTCTCTTTAACATTTTCAATTACAAAACACTAATGGAATCCTTAGGTTTCCAAAGTTAATTATATCTTTGGGAATCAAGGATAATGGTATTTCGAGATATAGAGACTAATGGTATCTGTAGGAATTAAAGCTAATGGTATCTTTAGAATACCTATGTTGATTATATCTCTGAGGATCAGAATGTGGCTTGGGCAAGCTTGTATATAATACCAGAAGCTGCCCATGCAGCAAATCTTCCATTTTCATCATTCATGTAGGTTTGAACTAGTGTCATATCAGACATTTTCAGAATATGTTTGAGGAAAATGTCTGACTTCATTAGAGACTCCAGTTCCTGGTTTTGAATTGACAGTTATCCTTCAACTAAACTGGTTACACACCAAAGCTGCCTTACTCTAATGTGTCTTTAGGTATCAAAGCCTGTGGTATCTTTTCATTATCAAAGCCTATAGTATTTTTTCCTTATTAAAGCTAATAGTATATCTTTTAAATAACTGTATGGCTTTACATTATCAACAGTAAAGGACTGACAATGTAGATTATTGTCTTTGATGAAACTCATTATTTTATCGTTTTTATTTTAACAATTTATCAACTGAACTTATCATTTATATTCAACGAGAGAAATTCCACGGTGTTTAAATATTCAAAGTAAGTTTGATACCAAGAAACTATTTTGGGAAAATTGTAAACAATTCTGAACATTAATCCTCAGTGGGTATTTTTTTCACTCGTATTCAACAAAAAAGCATCCAAAAATGTTTCATATTCATTAAGAAAACTTTTGCTGTAATATGATAAATACTTTAGCTTTTAAAGTAATTCTTTGTTTTTATTGACAAAAGTTTGTTTATCTGATATACACATATATATATATATATGGAGAGAGAAGGAGAGAGAGAGAGAGAGAGAGAGAGAGAGAGAGAGAGAGAGAGAAATTCTGAAAACAGATTCTTCGGATAACTGAATATCTTCTTTGTCTCTATAGAATAGGAATAGTTACTTGAAACTATTTAATTGCAAAAAAGACTGTAATCAGAATTTAAATAACCCATTAAGGTTCAGCACACCACAAAACCAACCAACCAACCAACCAACCAACCAGCCAAATAACTATTTCATTCTATGATCTTCTCTACTTAAAAAGACTTTAGAATGGAACAGTCTAAGTTTGTTGACACAAAGAAGGATTCAGTTGTCTGAAAAAAATAATTGGAATGTTAATGACTGTTCAAAGTTTACAATATAAACTAAGTTTAGCAAAAATATTAATGAAGTGCCAGGTCAGATAAAATATTCATAAATAATTCTGTAGATTATTAACATCATAAAAGCCTTAATTTATGTGTGTCGTGTCAATAAAATTGAAGCAGGTCTTTCTCGATTGAAAACGAGAATTGAGTTTTGATGTCCCATTGGTGTATTGAATAATTCTGTGTTGATCTGGCTGGTAACCAGACCAGAGTCAAAACCTTGACTCATTTACTGTAAATCAATTTAGATTTATTAAGCTGTGAATCAATTGTTAAGTGCATCTATAACAATTATGCAGCCAGCAATGTGTGGCAACAAGTTTCAGGATTTCTTTGTTACTTGCTTTCACTTATTATTTGAAAATATCTCTAAGAACATTTCGATCACTAAGGCATACATTCATGTGGTAACAAAACTCAGGCCTGTGAAAGCCTGGCCAAATGTCTAGTGAAAAGAAAGTGCTAGTGGACAATGGCTATAATAATAAGTTGAAGCATGTGTAATTTGTGGCCATATTCAAAACTGTCAATCAGAGAGAATTCACTGCTGGGTGCATGATCTGAATGGTTAGAGCCATTAACTGAGTAGAAGTCATTATCATCGATAAAACTTACTTAGAGTTTTGTTATTCTTAGTTTGAATGGCTACAAATAAGTAGTTGGGTGGGGAATAACTCTTCTTTTTTCCTACTTTCACTTTCACTTTTACAGCTTTTTAGCTTATGAATACAAAATAGAAACTGTCACAAGTCATCGTGTGAATTTTCCTAACATTTTTTCGTTTTCATTTTTTTTTAGGTGGTTGTATGTCATTGCAGTGAGGGTTTCTTTTAATGACATCTTTGTATTTAGATACCTGCTTATTTCCATGATTTTCTCTCCAGACTTTAGCTTAGGATATTATTAGGATTATGATTTCAAGTAGTAGTAGTAGTTGTAGTAGTAGTATATTTTAAAGGCTGTATTATAATTATTCTTTTATGAAAGAATTTGTTCACTGTAGTCATATCAATTGATTATTGGAGAAGAGAGCAGAAAGTAATATTGTAGCCAGATAAAGAATAGGGTAACATATGCAAGGTAAGTAATAATTACAAACATAGATGTGGCCTCCAGGTATATGTCAGTAGATGAAAACTATCAAAATAACTAAGTTTCAGAACAATAGGTTTTCTATGGCCACAAATAACACTTATTCTGAATTGTCACTTGTTCTGAGGAACTGATTGAGAATTTCTCCAAGAATTCTCTGAAGAACTTGATAGAATTTTTTCAGCCATTTAGGTTACATAAATATACAAATACACTAACAATAGTATAAACGGAGGCATACTTAGTGTAGCATTTATTCTAATTGGAAATGGAATTGATGACTTGAGTTCAAATACTGGATGAGCCTGTCTGTATTTTATTTCTCATTAATGATTTTGAGAAAGTTATGGATCCATCTATTCTCCCTCTCTCTGACTAAGGGTAAATAGTGGGGCAGCCAGATTTCTTTAGCCTTGGTAAAGCAACCAGTCTTGGAGAATGAAAATTTTGAATTAAAAACAGCTTTATCCTACTTAAAAGTTGCCCTTGCATCCTCCACTGATGGAGGGATTAGATTAATATATATACTAGCAATAATGGTGTGGAAGAATACTCAACAACAACATCTTCAGAGTAATGGCTTGCTTAAAATTAGAATGTGAAATTTCCATCGATTGATTAATTGGTTTTAACAGCATGTCAACCCATCTATGGTTATTCTATGCCAAGAGGTTAGGGAATCATGTTTTATTTTTGCATAGTTGTTAAGATTTTTTGGTACACAGTCTTATCAACTATGAATAATTTTAAAATAGTTTCATTTAATTAATAGATGGGACCACAACAGGTACAATCACTCTGGATCCGAGTGGACCTGGGAGTAATAGCAGTAAAGGGGTACACCACATTATCCAGATCTCCAGAATTCTGGATTTAGTTTAGTGTCATACCCAGGATACTCCTTTTTTAAGGGCAAACTTTCTCCTTTGCAGGGGTACAGTCAGGATATTCTTAGCACTGATGACACAGTGTTGAAATCTTGGTTAACTTCAGAACACAAGAGGTTGAGTAAAATACGCTACAGTTTGAGCCACTGATCAGAGTCATTAAAGTAATAGAAGGGTAACACAGCTAGAGCAGGATAGACAAATGGAACATTACTGTATTCTTCCTCATTCCCAACAACCTAGCCGAACAATTAATGATCACGTATTGAACAGTCACTAATGTTATCTCTTCATCATTATTGTTTCAAGAGGCTCATCATGTATTTGTTACTTAATCACTGGAATTACAGTTGAGCTTTATTTTGCATGGAACCAATCAGAAAGATTGATTAAAAGTCTTGATCATCTGGTCAGTAAAGGGTTATTATTGTTTTTCCCACATTTTTTTTGGTCAGTACAAATGGACAAAAACTTCCAGAACAGGCAATTAACTCCTGGCTAGAGACCTGTAGGTCAGTAATCAAATGGTGAGGTCAAGAATAAATAACACATTCACAAGTCAGCAAAACACTCAATTGCAAAAAAAAAAGGGAAAAAGCAAATAAATAATATTGATTGACAAAATAGAAGAACCGACTAAAAAAAATCCAATTTAGAGCTTAGGAAGAGATTTCGCTTCCATGTTTTCAAACTAGAAGAGATCAGTTCACTTTCAGCTCTGTGAACTTATTGGGCTCCTTTAATAAACTGCTACTTATACCTATCATTCTCCTATAGTCTATAACACAAAACTTGTGAAACCATTGGGGTTTTGTGGTAACAGTGGTCCATAATGATATTGATGCTTCTATTTCAGGAAAGAGTAAAGGATTCTAACTAGCATTTCATAATTATCTCTGTTTTACTGAGAATTTAAAGGGTAAAATATACTTTATGGTTTATTGCACTTCCCACAAAATTATCATTTAGTTGCAAATTAAACTTGAATTGCTTTATTCTCTAAGTTAGAGCATTTCTTTTTTAGGCTAGACTGGGCTTTTTAACCTTGGTATACAATCCGGTCTAGGAAAGGAAATCTCTGAATTCAAATCAATTGTACTCTGTTTAAGAATTGATGTTTTGTCATATCCTATTTGTAACAAAGGGATCAGGTAAATACAGCGTTGAACGGTGTAATAGTTAGAAATGAATGCTAATAGAACATTACAAGTGAGTTTGATTCTCTTTGGGATTCATCACTTCTGGCCGTGTGTGTTACATCAAATAAATTTACTTTTCCTCAAAATTAATAAACACTGATAAAACAAAACCACAGTTTCATTTGAAAAGTAAGCATTCTATGGCAGATGAAAGAACTTTTATATAATAAAAAATATATACATGACTTTTGTCAATCTTCTCCAACCAGAAAACAGTATTAATTTTATTTGAAAGTAAATAAATTCACAATTTATTTAATCAACAGTTAAATGGGATGTTTATCAGTCGTGAAAGTTTACTTGGCATTTTTTGACTTGGTATCAATGAGAGACTAGAGCAGATGGCATTCAACAAGGTAAAGGGTAGATTTTGCGAAGTCAAATTTGGATGGATTCACTATCATCATATCTTGAAATGTAAAAAATTTGAAATTATCATTTTACAGCTTTTTGGAAAAAATGTTTTGACAACGAAAAATAAGGGAAGGATAAAAAAAATTTTGGTAATTTTAGTCTCCCATACTTACGGATTATTCAACTTTTCATATTTTTTATCTTTGAGAAAGAGTGAAATTAATCCTTATGTGAATATTTACTAACAGAATACTGAGCAAATAAGATTGTCCTTTTGTTAGCATTTTTTTTTTACACATAGGAAATTCATCTTAAAAAATATTTCAGGTTTTGGTAATTATCTTAAAATCTTTTTCCTAAAACGTGCTTATAATTTTAGAAATTAAATCTAGTAAGTGATTCAATTGAAAATTCTAAGTATTTTAATAGCAGTCAATTGAAATATTTGGGAAGTAATCGCATTTAAGGAAGTTCATTTTTGATCAGCAAAGAAAGTTATATGATCTGAGGAATTCACAAAAGAGAAAAGTTTCGGAGAAATATGTTTTCTTTACAGAATCAGAAATGTTAGCTTTTGTTATCTTTTTTTTTATTTGTAAAGGTTATTGCAAAACAAGTGCTTATTTATTAGTGAAAATATGAATATGCCATGTCAAGCTTGTCAAAAAGTAGAACAGCTGTTTGGTAGTTTTTACGACTAAACCAGGTAAGGCAGTTTGATATATATATATGAGTATGTGTGTGTGTGTGTGTGTGTGTGTGTGTGTGTGTGTGTGTTTGTGTGTGTGCATTTTTAATGCATGCATATATTTTTTACCTATTTGAAAGAAACATTTATTAGATTCTGAGTCCATTAGGCTAGAGCATACAACCAGTTACTTGAAAGAAATATTGATGAAATTTTGGAATGGTTCCTAGGGTAACTCTTTTGGGGAATATATTCATATTACGATTGGGAATATAATTGTCTATGGACAAATTTGTTTTTTTTTTTTATTCATTTACTTGATCATTTTATCCAAGATGCATTAGCCAATTTAATTTGGGGTTTTCATACATTTTAATCCAATCTCTATCTATCTATCTATCTATCTATCTATCTATCTATTGAGTATTCGTCTGTCTGTTCTTATCTCTTTGCTTCATAATCTATGTACCTATTCAATTAAATTCCTTTGTTTATTTGTTTGTTTGTTTGTTTCTTTATCTATTTCTTTTTTTCTTTCTGTTCCTGCTGGGTCATATTTTAATATGTTTCTATCTTAATGCAAGAATCCCCATGACATAAAGGGGTGAGGGGAGTCACTCATGGTATAATAGCTAAAGTGCTCAAGTGCAGCCTTGAAGTAATTGAGTTCAAACTCCAGTCACTTTCAGACTAATACCCTGTAGAAAGGCATGAACCCACTTATTCACCCAGCTATGGGTTAAATAGTACTACCACTGTTCTTCTATAAGAGTGGCTTTGACAGTAAATAGCCCACATAAGTTGATTTACCATTAAATAAAGAAACCAAATCAAACCAAACCAAACCTATCCATCAATTGTTCTCTCTCTCTCTCTCTCTCTCTCTCTCTCTCTCTCTCTCTCTTTCACTCTTTGTCTGTCTGTCTGTCTGTCTCTCTTGCTTGCTCACTCAGTTACTTGTCTGTTTATATTCAATTAAATTCCTTTCTTTCTTTTTTTCTTTCTCTCTTTCAGTCTATTCATATCTATCTCTCTATTCCAGCTTATTCATATCTATCTATCTATCTATCTATCTATCTATCCAGAAATGACAGGAACAAGTAAAAAATACTTTTCGTTGTCAAAGCATATTGTCTTTATGCAAATTATTTTCATGTATATTCATCCACAATAGATGGTCAACCAATTCCACTAAGAGCCAAGATTTACAATATTCACCAAGAATTTGAAATAGAACATTAAAAGAATAATGAATTAAAATTAAAATTCAACCAGTTTTGATTAGATTTTTCTGTCACCAAATGTCAAGATGGTTGACACAATTCATTTATAAATCCTGAATTAAAACAAGTTTTTCCATCAGAGAAAAGGATTTGGGGTTTGAGATTTTTTTCATGTTTTGCAAAATCTTAATGCCTGATTATTTCTGCTATTTGATAAATCTGTGAAATTTTGTAAATTTCATAGGTTGAAGATACATTTAAAGTTATAATATCTGTTTTAAATTTAGACAATTTACTAATTACAGTGAGTGATCAAAATTTTACAACATAATTAAGGACTAAAAATGAAATAAGTCAGTTTCAGATGATAGAAATAGATGAATTATGATTATAATTATAGATTCAAATATGGAATGATGACTTTGTTAATTTCTATATTCTTTTTTGAATAACTTGAAAAATGACAAAATTTCTTTTGTAGATTCTCTTTTTTTCCATCTTTATTTAGATATTTTTCAATGGTCTCGAGAGAAAAAAGTTAACAGAGGTTTATTAGTGAAGATGAAAGTTTATTCTAACTTTATTGACATTGGATTTTCTTCATTTTTATTGAATAGCAAAGAGTTTTAGGCCCCACAAAACATTATTAGATCTATGGGTAGTAAGGTAACTTATGAAAGTACAGCTAATATATTTTGGGGAGTTTAAAAAGTGGAATGTGGAATATAGAACTATGGAATACTGGAATATAAACTGGATAAAACAAGTTTATTAAAACATAAGCAATAAAAGTTTCATTTAAGAAATATTCATTAAAAAGGGGAAAGGGTTAAAACTGATGGATTTTGTTTTGAGTTGCACTTTAAACTGCAGAAAAAGTGATCAGACTGCAAAGGTAATGATTCTGAGCGTGATTAAAAATATGGGAAAATAATTATGATGATTGGGGAAAAGTCTGGCTAGTTGCATTGTTCCATTGAGAGAATTTAGAATGAATAGTTCTGCCTATAAATAGAACCTTAGATTTCAGATTTATTAAGAGATTGTTAAAACTACAGGTATGTTAAGTTTATTCAGAACATTCAGAAAATGATCCTTACAATGGCAATTGAATCTTTATATACATACATACATACATATATATATATATATATATATATATATATATATATATATATATATATATATTCTCCTTTATCTTTTCTCCTTTATTTAGACAGCCCTAACTGTATGTATGTATATATGTATGTATCTGTCTGTCAATCTATCTATCTATCTATCTCTCACACTCTCTCTCTCTCAATATATATATATATATTTTTTTTTTCTGGGTGTGAATGTCCTGTGTACTTTCATCTTAACATATGACTTTACACCACAATATCATTACAATTGATTCACCACTTTTCTCACTTTTCCATCTGATGATTGTGTTCACCACAAGAAATGTAAAGTAACAGATTTCTGGTGTTTATAATTTTATATTTTTCTCAGTTGTATACCTATACAACTGCAGTGACATCAAGCAGTTTTCTTGTAAAATTTTCTTATTTGCATTTATCATCTTATATTTTGTATATATAGATATATATATATATATATGCATATATATTTGCATATATATATAAGAATGCTACATGATGTTTTAAGCAAATCCTAGAAGCAATACTCTAAAAAAATACAGCTGCTGTCTAGCCACTTACATTTAATCTCACAAATCATCAAAGTAAGATGAACGAGACACGTATGATACTGAAGAAGTTTGGGTAAACTCACAAACGACATTTTTCTGTTGATTTTTGCACATGGACTCACAAGTGTTGGCTGACAAACAAAGCCTTACATACATCAGTTCTGTGTAGACACTAGATGCCGTCTTGTGGACCTGAAAGGAGAAATGGATGATAGGGATGGATAATGAGAGAGAGTCAAGGTCCTCTGTGTTATTAGCATAACTTGATGATGATGATGATGATTATGAGGTGTATATATATATATATATATATATATAGACATTTATTCATCAAGGAAATCTGTTAAGTGGAATACGGCCCTCGCTTTGACCTTTTGAACCTTAAAGTAAATATAGAATCATAGAATTTTCTAAGACTTTACATGTTGTCTCTTCACTCTTTACTTCTTTCAATCCAGCTACTCGATCTTTTCAAGAAGTTCAGCAGCCAAATGCATTTGTAAAGATTAAAGACAATCAAGCGTCTACAGGTTATTGTATTGAAGGAAGCAGAATTAAGAATTGATTCCACAGAATATGAAATGTGTGTAACAGGTTATTTACAAAGAGAACCACTTTTGATAATTGTTAGTTACCATAATGATTATGGAGAATTCTCCATAGCGTAGCAGTTAACATGCAAGACTGCAACATTATAGTAAGCAAGTTCAAACTCCAGTTGAATTATTGGACTAATGCCCTTGGGAAAAGAATGAATTGCCTTATCTCTCCCATTTATGAGTTAAATAGTATCACTACCCTCATTCTAATAGGATGGATCTGGCATTAGATAACCCATGGAGGTTAATATATCATTAAACAAAGAAAACAAACTATCATGATGATTAAACAATAAGATAATAAGTTAATTCTTACAAGTGAACTTCTGAAATCCATGTAAAATCTTGAAATCAGACATCTCGAAATCTGACATAGCTATATTTTAATCAGTCAATGTTTAAGAATGATCACTGACCAGGATTTTTCTAAAGAGAAGGTCAGTGATCTGGCAAGTATTTAGATTCACTATATTAGGTAGGAAGAAAACTGAAAGATGTTAATGATGATTTTAAAATGATATCTTTGCAAGTAAAGTTTTAGGGTGCATGTCTTTTAAAGACTATTAATGCTGAAAGCTGCTTTAAATAGATGATAATCTTAAAGATTCTTTGTGCTCTCAAAAGCTCAACAGCTCAGCCCAAGGCCACAGACCAATGATCCATAAATTGACATGAACAGTTTACCTTCGTCTATATGGAAAATATTTATAGCAAGACGTACAATAATCAAAGCTTTTGAGACAATATTTCTGTCTTTATAGACAGTATAAACCAATTCACGGATAACATTCTTATCTGCATAGACAACATTTCAATCTAGATATTATTTCTGTCTTTGTAACAATTATATTCATCTACAGATGCTGTTTACTTCTTTATGTTTTCTATTGTGATTTATGTTAAACTCTTGGTAAATATTCAGATAGACAACTTTCGAAAATATAATTTGAAATTATAGAAATATTGGCTCAATTATTGAATCAGGATCAAATAAAGTGACACTCAAAGTGTTTATGTAGGCACAAGGTCAGATATACACAAAAAATACAACAAAAGGAAAAAACAAGTAAACATTTTGCATAAAGTTCAAATATCTGGTAATAAAACTTAAATTTCAGTCATTTTTCTTCTTTCTTTGGTCATTTTGTACATTGTTTGCAGAACTTTTCAGTATCATTTTACTTATATATATATATATATATATATATATATATATATATATGAAGAGATTATTGCTGTTTCATTAACAGAAAAGTATATATATATATATATATATATATATATATATATGTATATATATATATATTTCCAGTTAAACTGCTTTAAATCAAATTTAGTGGAAATGCTTTGATTGATGAATTTTTAAACTGAAATAGAATGAATTAACTTAGATAGGTTCAAATCGATAGATAGATACATACATACATACAAGGATATATACATATGACCAGAATGAGATATATATGAATTGATGGAAGTAGGTAAAAATAAATATCCAGATAGATAGATATGATTAGAATAAGATACATATGAATTAAATGAGATAGATATAAATAGCCCCAGATAGATAGATAGATAGATAGATAGATAGGATTGTCAAAACGTGTCTTTGCTTGTGTGTCTCAGAATGTCTGTGTATTTGAATTTTTTAACTTTCTCAGATTATTTTTCAGAGTCTTGAATTATAATATGGACACAAGACATTAAACTTATTAGTAAATTAATTTTCAATGCTCTACGAAACACACACACACACACACACACACACACACACACACACACACACACACACACGCACGCATATATATATATATATATATATATATATTCATTAAGCTATATATGTCCTGGATTTGATAACTGGAGATGATGTTCCAGTTCCAATGCTCTGAGCAGTGTAGAGTCATTCTTTTGCTGCCACGATTATTATGATCGCTCTTCTGATCTGGAGTAGTCGAACTTGTTCTATCTATGCATCAAATAGATTTGTTTGAGAAAATGTTTAAAATAATTTTGAACTAAATTAATACTTTGGCTACTAAAACATTGAAAGTAGAAAGTGCTTAAAATGATAGTCTAGATACATTTTTATTCCACATATAATTAGAGACCATAAATATTAAACTGACTTCGGTATAAAATATCGGAGTAAGGATTGACATGCCCTAAAATCAACCAACCAACCAACCAACTGACATATATATATATATATATATATATATATATATATATATATATATATATTATTAAATTTAATTCATTTTCCATAAATATTCCCAAGTCAATTAATGATCCCTTAGTTATTTGAAGTAATTTTATTTGAGCCTTAAAAATTTGGCAACTCCCACCTTGTCCATGCACCACTTTTATCATTTGTCAAATAGTTCAATTATTTTACATTTTCATTTTGTAATACCCTAAGCTGAAAAGTCCCATTTGATTTGAAAGGGCTCAGAAAATCTTTCTCTAAATGGACTTGACTTCACCACTCCTTGTCCTCTCCTCTACCCAGTGAATTATCTTCTCTTTATACTATCAAATAAAAGTAAATAAATCCATTTCACCAAAATGGAAGCTTTCCCCCAGGAGAGGAACAATAATTTTGATCATAAAGTAATCTTCATTGCACATAAAAGACACTTAGTGAGAACAGCTGGGAATTCAGGCAGTCTTCATTTTCAGGCTGTGTTAAACAGAAAAAAAAAAAAAGAAAAGAAAAAAAGAGCCCCAAAAAGGTGGGCTGAACTTCCTAGAGGAGAAAACAGTCTTTACTTTTAATAAAAGACCTCTCGCTTTACCGATGAAAAAGACAGGAAAAAACAACAACATTCATTGCCATTTATGTTCTGAAATATCTCCAGTCAGACAACAATAAAAGGACAACTTGGTGCAGAGTTCAGCTTTTTCTCAGGGACGAAAGATCTTGGCAATTCATTAATAAAAAAAGAAAAAAAATGTTTAGTGCTTCTTTTGCTACTGCTGGGATGCATTCCTGGGTTCTTGAATTAGATTCAGACAAGTCAGCTGTTCTTAGTAATGGTCACATGCTAAGAGATTATTTCCTGTAAGTTTTTTTTTTACCTTCACTTCATTCTTAACATCCTCATCCTCATCATTGTTTATATATGAAAAGTTTTATTTATTTTTTTAAATAAATTCACAGTAGTAAATCTTTTATGTAGTTATTCCTCTTCGGTTATTGAGTGGCTACTAAAGATCTTTAACCTCTTTAATCAAACAAGTAAACCAGGATATTTTCATTTTGCTTATATCAGTCAACTTTTAAAACAGTGTAACAGAAGCTATGATTGCAGCTGTTTAAGAGAAGGTCCAATTCTTCCAAATGAAAATGTTTGCCAAAAATATTACCCTTAGAAAACCGAGTTAGCTAAACTGCTAACTATTTTAGGATAATTTTTAGGATTGCTTTTAAAGATTTCAAATAATTAAAAAAATGGTTTTCAAAAAATAAAGAAGAATTACTGACATTATTTAGGAGTGCTGAAAAGTTCTTGGCGATGAAATAGGATGTACATTTCACATGTTCATTCTACAGTTCCATACACTTAGCTCATCGTTATTCCAGCTTCAATAATTTTTTTAAAAATGTCGATTCTTCTGTAGTTATTCTCAAATATTAGAATATTTTCTTGCATGTTGAACAATCCATAAATATATGCTGACGAATTAAATCCATTTTTTACATTAAAAAGATTGATGGAATTGGAATTTAAAGAATTCTGCCATTCATAAAGTGGTTTTTCTTAAAAACAAAAATGAATCATTTATGCAAACAAATGTTTGCAACAAAATCTGTTGTCAAAAGCTTAAAGGCAAATTTGGATTTTAAAAAAAAAGATTCTTTTTACTTATGGTATTGTTCTGTCATTGAAGACTAAAAAATAAATTCTAATTTCATTATTAGAAATTCAATTCCACAGAATAATTGTTATGATACAAAATATTTATTTAATATAAAGCTTAAAATGATATGATTATTTAATTCAAGATTTGAGGAACATATGTTTGAACAAAAAATTCTTTATCACTTTTGATGTTGTTGTTGTTTTCTGTCTTTGTTCATTTTGTTTGTTTATGTGTGTGTGTTTCTGTGTGTTTCTGTGTCTGCGTCTGTGTATCTGTGTGTGTGTCTCTGTCTGTGTGAGTATATAAGTGTATATGTGTACACATATATACATACATATGTATATATATGCAAGCACTTTTTTCTTATTATGAATGAAATTGTCTAACACATACAATTAAACTCTAGATTTCTAAATTTATGACATATTGTAAAAGAGTTTGACAGAAAAATACTTTTCTTAGGTAAGATAGGGTTTTTTTAGTGTAAAATTGATATTGTTTCTTTTCTTATATAAAGATGTTTTCTTCTTCATCATTAAAAACAGCCTTGAATATAAATAAATGTTCCTATTAGAATGAATTCTTCTACTTCGAACAAAACATTCATTACCTGTTCTAGGAACTCCCTGAATTAATGGGATTATTTACATAAGATACACTTTTGCTGCTAATTAAAGTGTAGTATCTGTGCTTGCTGCTTAGGATCAGAATGTAGTATATATAGGTTCTGCCAAGGATCTATGGGCTTCTCTTGTAGAATGTTTTTCTTTTTATTAGGCCCATTAATTACTTAGTGAGTTGGCAAGGCCTGAAGAGACTGTTCTTCTTTTCTAGCACTGAAAATTAAACTTTAGTTGGTTGTGGAATTGTGGGATATTTTATTTCATTTTATTTTATTTTCATATTTATTATCATAAAAACTTTTTATCTTAAACTATATTCATTAATGCCCACAGATCAAAGCATGATCAGATTGTAGTATCTGTTTTTCCAGCTTAAAATCAATTTTTTGCCCTTACTATGTCTGCTTAGGTTCCAAGTGTAGCATTTATATCCATGAAAATTGCATGAATATTTAAAAAAAACTATAAGATGTAAAATTTGCTGATAAAAACAGTTTTTTGAAACAGTATAAAATTTGAAACTTCCTTAAAACTAAATGTAAAATAAATCCTTAATAGAAGTGCTGTGGAATGGAATTTTAATCCTAGTTAATGCACACAGATACTACACTCTGAATATAGCAGATGTTACATAAAAACAAACAGAAAAGGTCACACTTTCAATAGATTTGTTTAGAGCTAAAAATACAATTTGTATGATTAAATTTGGTGGCCAATGAAATGTTTGCTTCAATGCAAAATTTTCATTTTAATAACAATGATGCAAATCTGTCTGCTGACATTCAATACAATCAAACTATGTTAAGAGACAGAACATTAAAACACATTTGCTATTATTAGATTACTTTATTACTTAAAATGTCTGTGGTGTTATTATCAATAGTCAATAAGTTGTAGTAATGAAAACAAATGATGGATGAAATGAGACCATTAATTGAATAATTAGGCAGTTTAAAGGAACTAAAAATTGACTATATGGTTAAAACTACAAAAATAGAAAAAAGATTATAAGAAATGATATGCTGTTAAAGACAAATAAAAAGGCATTAAGAATATTGAATGATAAAGTAATGAAATATTACGCTACTATAATGAATTTTATTCACTTAAAATACAAATAAGTGGCAATTATTATTTGCATGTTTTCATTTTTTAAATATTTCTAGCAAAAAATAGCTAGTATACTGAATCAGACTCACCCCTAGAACAAGAAGTGGGATAAACCAACCTAGTCTGATTAAAAAAAAGCATGACCACCTAGGACAGTATCTTTATAATTATGGGGAATTTCCATGGTGTAAGGGTTAAAGTGCAGGACTGCAGCCTTGAAGAAAGCAAGTTTGAACACTATGCTATTACATTCACTTTTTGGAAAAGCATGAACCCTCTTATTTTCCCTGGCAAAGGGTTAAATAGTACTACCACTGTTTTTCTACAAGGATGGCTTTGATATAAAAAAAACAAAACCCATGAAGCTTTTACGTCATTTAACAAAAAGAAGCAAACTATTACATTTTACTTATATTATGTGAGACATGTATCAACAGTTGAGTCATTAGGAAAATATGAACACAGAAATCACCAAACCTTGTCTCATAAAAAAGTGATTTTTCTATTAAAATTAAATTCACAACTTAAAGATTATGATTCATAATTGGATAAATTTTTAATTAATTCAATTTATGAAGTACTCAATAAAAAATGTCATGGGGAAGTTCTTGTTGTGTAGTGGCAGTCATGTTGGATTGTAACATTGCTGTAAGCGATTTCAAACTCAAATTACTCTATTACATTCATTCTTAGACTTATACCCTTGGAAAAGATCTGAACCCTCCCATCCCTCCAGCAATGAGTTAAATGATATCACTACTGTTCTTTTACAAGGTTGGTTTTGTCATTAAATAACCTATTAAGGTAAATATGTCATTATGTTATAAAATTTTCATTAAAAACAGAAAAAATGAAAATTCTTGAAAAATCTATCAAATAAAATAAAACAACTGAATAGATATTCATTTCATAACTTTAAAAAATGACTTAAGTTTTCATTATTTTTCTGGCATTAAAAAATTAATTTCTAACTAAAGAATCATCAGAAAATACAATTTTATTGAATTAGGATACAAAAAGAAACATCATTTCTAGCTCTCACGTCAAAACTTGACTTCTGTTTTTGTTGACCATATTCAAAACAAAAGTAAAACTATTTAGAATTACAGTATCCATAATGTAGTTGCTTTCCACTACACCAACAATTCTTTAGAGATGAAAGCAACAGGAAAAAAATTCCAAATGGCAAATTTGCAATCAACATTGTTAAAGTTAAATTTGAAAGTAAAATCTATGAAAGTCAACGTTTTAACTTACTATAATCAAATACTTTTACGAAGGCTTTTTTATTTGGTTTGCATCAGTCATTTTTATCTGAAATTCATTATTTGGTTTGCATCAGTCATTTTTATCTGAAATTCATTATTTGTATTTTACCTTAGAGCACTTATGTCTTACATCTTGCATCCTACTTTCTGCATTGTATGTATTAACTATATTTACAGATTCATGTCATATATTGCGTAATATATATTAGCTGTTATAATCCTTATTTATCATTATTTACTTTTTATCTGGTATCTTTCACTGTTAACTGGACATCTATTATCTTTTACCTGGCATCTGGTACCTTTTACCTGGTACCTTTTACCTCCAGGGTTCAATTCCAGGTTGAGTCATACCAAAGACTAAAAAAATGGTGCTTGATACCACCTTGCTTAACACTCAGTATTATAAGATAAGGATCAAGGGTAAAGTGGAGCAATCTAGGGAATGGAGTAGTGCCCTCCCTTACACCTCAGTGTAGCAGCTATTGAAAAGGGAGCCTTCGGGTCACCCTCAACTAAGGTCACTAACCCTTACTATTATTACCTTTTACCTGGCATCTGGTCCCTTTTACCTGGCATCTGGTACCTTTTACTTGGCATCTGGTACCTTTTACCTGGCATCTGGTACCTTTTACTTGGCATCTGGTACCTTTTACTTGGCATCTTTTACTTGGCATCTGATACCTTTTACTTGGCATCTGGTACCTTTTACCTGGCATCTGGTACCTTTTACTTGGCATCTGGTACCTTTTACCTGGCATCTGGTACCTTTTACTTGGCATCTAACACCATTTACATATTGCCCTTTGCTGTTTGCCTTTTTACTCTTTTATTTATCCAATTGCTGTAGATGAATCAGTCTTGAAGAGAAACATTTACAAAATTTCCCTGGACAATCATAAGCCACTTTAGATATAAATACTTTTGCAAAAAATTAAGGTAAATATTTGTAGCAAAGATGATCATATGAATAGAAATATAATTTATATAAAAACTGCTTTAAAATCTTTTTTTTAATTGAAATTATCAATATAAAAATGAAAAAAAATGTTCCTTTTTTTTTTCAAAGAACCTAAAATAAAAAAAATGATTGGTATTAAGAAACTATATGTATGATATCTTCTGGTGATGGTGAAAGAATGAACCAAGATAATATTTTGAATAAATAATCAACAAAAAATAAATCATAAGGATAGTCCAGGCAAAATATTTTATGAAAATACATTTTTGTTTAAAAGAATTTAGATGAATTTATCTGTCAAGAAACTTGAATGTTTTACCCTTGATCAGTGCAAATGCTTCTTGACTGGAGGAGGATGGGTGTGTTATTGATTGCAAGATCAATAATCAATATTGATCGGCAGCACACTTTTTATCTCTCTTCCTGAATTCTTCAGGAGATCTGCAAATAAAAGGCATTGGCTGCTCTTGGCAAATGCACCAAGAATTTTCAATAAAGAAGAATTGGATGCCAAAAACCACAAGTGGCTTCTTCATTCCTGACAATCGAATGTGAGACAAACCCAACAGTCCTGATTGGTAAAGGAAAGAATTTTCATCAGAAACAAAAATTTTTCCATAAAATAAGTTCAGAAGTCAAATTTGCAGAAGGAGGATTTCAAAATCTATGGAAGTTTATTGCTGGGTTCTTTGGCAATGTCTTTGAATGAAGAATTCTAAGATTTAAGACACTCATATGGAACATTCAAAATGGAAAATACTTGTAGATAGATCTGTACACACACTCACACTCACTGATATGGGGATTAATAAATTGATATATGTATATGTATGTCAGCTATGGACAAGCTAGTTCAACTAAGTGAAGGTTACTCTCTCAGATGAAAAAAAAAAAAACGCACAAAACATACAGGCTTTCCATCCCATTTTGCTGTTGATGAGGAAGATGGTAAGCAGAAAGCCAGTAGTAATAAAAAATGTTCATAAAAGGGCAGATGAACCCCAAGAGTCAACAGACAGCTAATTAGAGATAGTGTCTCTCTGAAAATACCCTGGGGATGGCAATGAAAAACCACTTCAGTATCCTTCCCCAGAACAATCATGGTAATGCACAATCTAACAGAGAGAAGATGTGGAGAGCCATGACTGAAGGGACATGCTACAGAGAGAGAGAGAGTGAGAGAGAGAGAGAGAGAAATTGATAGCAAGAGAAAGAAAGAAAGATATGAAAAGGGTTCAGCATAGCACTGGTAAATTTTAGTGGAATTGAAAACCTATCTTATATGTATATATATATATATATATATATAACTTTGGATTGCAAAGACAGAGTCAATGGCACTTTGCATAGGTGAAAAACTAACTGTCACTAAGCACTGTTGACTCTATGTCTATCCTATACTAAGTTAAATTTATATATACGCTCTATCACAGATATTCATAATTATAGCAAACTATCATCAATGTTGTTCAATATTGCTTGCAGCATTCAGAGGCAGCACCCCACAAAGCTGTAGCTGTACAGCCACTTATCACCCATCATGAAAACTATCCAAGTTAGATGAACCAGACATGTGGGACTCTGCTGGAGAAGGAAGGACAAACTCATAAGCGACCTACTCATGTGGACCCCTTCAAATGGATGAGCAAAGGTAGGATGACCAGCAAGAACCTACATACAACAGCTCAGTGCTGATAAAGGATGTAGTCTTGAAGACCTACCAGGAGAGATGGACGATAGAGAAGGGAGGCAGGAGAACGTCAGGGAGATCTACGCTGGTGGCGCGACATGATGATGATCATCATCATCATCAATATATCTATATCTATCAATCTAGTTATCTATCTATCTATCTAAATATATATATATATATATATATATATATATGACAAAAACAAGATATTCAGAAGATGTATAAATTTATATATGAATGCCAGCGTTAGTGTTTTGATTTTTAGTTGAATTATCTTCAGGAGAATGTTTGTATGTGATGTTAAGTCTCATCAGAAAATTATTTAAAGATATATGTAATTAGTATTCATTATCTTTTTCTTTTCTTTTTTATTTATTCATTTATTTTATTCATCCATTTCTTTCAAAAGAATGCTACACACACACACATATATATATATATATATATATGCATGTGTGTGTGTGTTTGCGTATGAGTGTGTGTGTGTGTGTGTGTGTGTGTGCAGGTGTGGGCATGTGTGTGTGTATAAATATATGTATATATTTAAATGTATACAAGTCTACATGTGGTGTGTACAAGTGCACGTGAACTCTATACAATTTCTCATTTTGGAGTTTTAGGTCTGTTTAAGATCTGATATGACTAAAATATCTTCACTGAATTTCATTTTCAAGTTTTAAACTTTGTCTGATATAGTTTGTGTTGTAGATGACTCACCAATGACCAGAATAATGGACTTACCCAAAGAGAATATCAACCAAGAACTAAGCTGGTAAAGCAGAGAGCAGCAGCAGCAGCAGCTGTAGTAAGCACCTTGCCTGTCTTTGTGTACGTCGAACCAAGGAGGCTCTCCTCAGAGACTTGGATACATTTGTGTAGCACCTCATATCTCCGCGTTGAGTTATTTATTTATTGACCCTTAATAATTGGTCATAACAGTTTGTTTCTGTTTTCTGCCCACAGTTGTAGGTGCTCCTCATTGATGTCCTGCCATCATTGCTGATTTTGGGTCATTAAGCATCAACCCTGACTTGGGTCTGGACATATCAAGCCGGTTCTTTAATCAGGATATCACTTAAATATAATAAATAGTCTTTCAATACCCCATAAGAATATAATGTAGTTGTTTAGGAAGAAAGCAATGTTATCAAAGCAAAAGATATTTGAGTGCTACCAGAATTAGCCACTGAAAACATTATGATCACAACTTCTCCTTGGTGATTGTTCAAGATTGTCTGCGCAATGTTATTATTTGTTTTGCATTTATGCATATGGTAGTAATATACCTTCCATATATTTTGTGCATATACTTATATATATATACAATCATAGGTGTACACACATATATATGATGGATATATTTTACAATTAAATTTGTGCAATTTATGAAATTAAAAAATCATAAGAAAATACACATTCTATCATGGATCTTTATAATTTAAAAGCAGAACTTTAAAATATTTCAACATTAAAAAATATAACAGATAAAAAACGCTATTCACTGTCTTAATTGTAGTTTATCTATTTGTAAAGTTTCTTGAGAAAAAAAACCCTAAAAACAAACCATCATTATATTTAATTTTAAAGAATGTGCTGAGAGAAAATTATTTGAATTTTAAATATTTCTGTTGTTCTGGTTTATTTCCTACTCTCCTTAATTTAACTCTTTGTGAATTGCATTAGAAACAAAAATTGTTCGTGCCTAAATAAACTAATTTATTTTCTTTGAATTCTTAGTGCAATGTTATCATCATGGAATTAGTCATCTAAGTTCAAATCTGGGAAGAGACTGTTTGTCTTTCACTTTGTGATAATGCACTTAGGAAAAGCATGAATCCACCTCTTCTTACCCTCCAGCTATGGGTAAGGTGTAGGTCAGGTTGGTTTCTTAAGCCTTGGTAGGGCAACCAGTGTAAGAGAAGTAAAATTCTGAATTCAAACCAGCTTTACTCCACTTAAATTTTTCCTAGTATTACATCCCACACATACATTGAATATTGCAGACATAACCCCCAAAATATAATTTGAGGACCCCTTGAAGGTAAATGTAGAATTTTTTTTTTTTTTTTTTTTGTTATACTAGTGATAAATAGTTAAGTAGATAATCATTATTACAGAGATGATTAACAAAGAGAAACAGTAACATTATATTTCTGCTATTTCAAACAAAATAAATCATCTTTTAATTCTTTTTATTAATTTACTTCTTTAAAGTATTTAATTTTGTGTTTCCGTGGCAAAGTAATTAATAGTTACAGATTAATTTCATGCTAAAACCAATTCCTGAACTTTTATTCCTTGGGGTTTTAAAATGGAGAAACGACAAATTTTTAAAAATCTGAAAAATAAAAGAGAAACAAATATAAAAAAGTGTTTGTGAGAATTTTTTTTCTCTGATGAGATGGCAGATTTTGGTCACATTGGGTGACAGGGAGAAGACATCAATTCTAATTTTAATTAACTATTTCTGTACACATTTTTCAATTTTTTAAAATTCATGTTTACATAAGATTTTCAACTGTAGAAGCACAGTGAATAAAACTTGTTATGAGTAGATCCCACCTCCTAAAGCATCCAAGAAAGATGAGCAAAACATGTAAGGCACTCCTGGGAAAGTAGAGATAAACACAAACTGATGTTCTCCTACGGACTCCTACTCATGGACACACCAGTGTTGGCTGACCAACAAAAACTAACATTCATCAGCTCTCTGAAAACACTGGATGCCCAACAACAATAACTGCTTCAAAGATTTATGAAGGTCTTTGATCATTGCATTAGGCCCATCATATACAGGAACAATTTTGTTTTTATGCAAATAATTATGCAAAGTTATCTTTCGAAAAATTATCATGGAAAGTTGTCTTCATACAAATTATCATGAAAAACTGTATTTATGCAAATAATTGGGGCAAAGTTTTCTTATCAATAATAAATCATGCCACTGATAAAAATTCCTTCTTAAATACTCTCTATTCATATATATATATATATATGTGTGTGTGTGTGTGTGTGTGTGTGTGTGTATTGATTAGTTTTGAAAATAAAGGTTGAATTTACATTTAAGTGTAAAATAAAATTAGCTTTGATTTTCCAAACATTATGTGAATGTGCGTAGTGAATGAAGCCTGTTTGCCCATCTCCAATGCCAATTTAACTTTGGCCATGAAGCAGAAAGTGTCTCATGGGATCAGAAAAAGAAATGGAAAGGACAACAATATCTCTTTGGAAATCTGTCATTGTTTTTTTGACACATTTATGCTGTGAACTACGATAAAGCCATATGTCATGCTTTAAATTCTTGGAAACAAAATGTCTTCAGCATCATCAAAATGGAAAAAAGAAATGAATAGCAATATCCAAGGAGTCGAAACTCAGGAAACTATAAAAAAGAAACAACAAAATAAAACAAAAAAAGAATACAATTGCTGAAACAGAATTGGTAAAACAAGTGTAATTTGTTAAATTATTTAACATCAATTACACACTCACTGACACACACACACCAATGCATATAGATGCACACACTGAGAAACACACACACACACACACACACACACACACACACACACACACACACACACACACACACACACACACACACACAGACAGACACACACACACATATATTGAAAATACTACAACATACATATTGATATAAATGCATAAAATAAAAGAAATATAGATAGATAGATAGATAGATAGATATGATTTACCTAAAGAGAATATACTGTAATTGGAGTATATATACATATATATATATATATATATATATATATGGTTATTGTGTTTAAGCCTTGCATTATTTATGGGAGAAAAGTGCTCACTATCAATATAATATATATGTTTGAGTGTGTGTGTGTGTGTGTGTGTGTGAATGTATTTTCCCACACACATGTGCACACACACATATACAAATGTGCACACAAACATACTTCATAAACACATGATTCCACATAGATAATTTCAAATTTCATTTTGCTCATCAAAGGAATCTTTCCTTTTCAAATGTATAAGGAGACTTTTTAAAATATAGATGCAAATTATATTAGCAAGTAAATTGCTAAGAGCAGATTAGGATAAATACATAAATAAGTAGATAAATTGTTTACAAGGGAATCTGAAATGTTCTTCTTATTTGGCAAAGGGGATTTGCTTTCCAAAATGGTTGATAGAGTTGAACAGCTTATAAAAGTGTTCATCCTTTATAATTTGTGTGAAAACTGGGAGTGAAAGAAAGAAAGAAAGAAAAAGGAAGAAAAAAGAATGAAAAAAGAAAGAAAGAAAAAAAGAAAAGGGAAGAAAGAAAAAAGAATGAAAACAAGAAAGAATGAAAAAAGAAAAAGAGAAAGAAAGAAAGAAAGAAAAGAAAGAATGAAAAAGAAGAAATAAAAAAAGGAAAAGTAAAAAGGATGAAAGAAAGAAAGAATGAAAAAGAAGAAAGAAAGAAAGACTTTTAGTAAGCTTAGCCTAGTCTGGTTCATGACTATATGATTAGAGCACCAGTGAGAATTGAAATTATTATATAAGAGAGTTATTTTAGAGACTAACATTCTAGCCATTACTTTCCAGCTGTCACCCGATAAATAGATAGACAATTATATAGCTACAAAGAAAAATAGACCATTAGAAAAGTAAAGAAGAAAGAAAGAGAGAGAGAGAGAGAGAGAGAGAATATATTGAGACAAATTCACTTTGGTTGTTAAATAAAGCAAAAATATATATATACATATATATATAACTATGATGAGAACAGAAGATATATAGGTAAGCATTACATTGATAGGTTTTTGTCTGTATCTTGGTCTGTGAAATGTAAGATTATGACATTCAGTGTGTAATTAGCCATTACGTTTCTGAGATTTTTGTACTGCTGTTAAGTAAAAAGAAAAAAAAAGACAAAATACAAAAAAAGCAAATGTTCCGTGCTTTTGGCCTTGTTACACAAATTGTCAGCAATTTATCATCGTCTTCTTTGCCACTTGAGATAATTCTCTTTGCTTTTGCTTGCATCATAGAAAATCTGATGTCAGGAAAAAAAGGTTCCTTTTTTTAATTCTCACAACTCATAAATTAGATTCTTTATTTCATTTCTTTCAGATGATCATTATCAGCATTCTTTTATGCTCATTATTCAATGATTCCCCCTTTCTGTCGACACACACACACACACACACACACACACACACACACACACACACACACACACACACACACATATGCACATACATATATATATACACTTATGTAGATATTTTTACATAATTATAAGTATATAAGTATACACACATATATATATTAATATACATTTGTATATATATCAACATATGCACAAAGGCATTTATAAATAATACATATATAAGCACATGTATATGCATATACATACACACATACAAACACACAAATATATATATATATATATATATATATATATATATATATATATATATATATATAAGGGTTTCTAAGCCTCGTCCAGAAAGAGGAAGCATAGCTGAACATCTTTTTAGACATTACACTATAAACTATCTCTTCTTATAAAAATGGATGAACTAATTGCAAAGGTGAGAGGTGTGGGACAAATCTAAAATTTGGGTGAGGCTTAGAGTTCTTTGAACACCCCTTGTGTGTGTATATATATATATATATTAAATTGACGTCATATTATTCTAACATCTTTTTGTTCCTTTTTCTGTCTCATTTTATATCTTTATCTGATATATATATATATATATATATATATATATATATATATATATAAATCTATTTTTATCTAAATTGATCTAAGATTTTTCAAATAAATCTTTTTCTCTTGCTATTATGAAGGAAAGCTCATATAGACTCATTTTTGACTTGGATTCATGTGGGTGGGTGCAAGAATATAAGTATATGTGTGACTATCTATGATTAATTATGGATATCTTTTAGTCTACATAATAAGATCATATTTTCTTAAATAGTGAGTTTTCATAGATTTCCCATACACATATATAAGGTTTTCTTCCTGCCAATAGGTTTTAGTAAATATATATCTATTATTTATATCTATATCTATAACTATCTATCAATTTATCTATTGATCTTTATGTATATATATATATATATATATATAGATTGATAGATATGATCCTAACTTAAAGTATCTTGTGTGTCTTACCACACTGAAGAATTTTAATACAATGAAACAATCTGTCTATGGATGACAATATATATGCTACCCATCCTCAGGGGGTTGATTACTTGAACAAGAAATTACCAGTTGGCACTTACATGTAAATTCAAGGCTCTTCTCATGAACTGAGCAACCTAGTAGCAGTTAGAGTATAGGTAAATATATACATAAAAATTCCATCTCTTACATTGAGTCTGATGATATCTCTATGGTATGATATCTGACTGGCATAAAGTCAGCTGGGTTTTAATGCAAGCTTGAAGCATCTCCTGTATCTAGCCACACTGAAGAGTTGTGATTCAACAAAACAGTCTGCCTGTGGATGACAATATATATACATATCTATATCTATACCTATATATGTATATATATTTATTTATACACTACCAGTCAAAAGTATTTGGCCAGCCTCAAAAATGTTTATTTCTTATATTGTTTTTATTTATAATGCTAAATACAAGTCTTTCTTTGTAAGTTTGTTCCTAGTATAACCAGATATCTTTTGAAAAATTGATTTGAAAGTATTTTTCTTCTTTGTTACTAAAAATAGAAATTCCCAGAACTACAGTGGATTATACATTTAGGAGACATCAAGAAATGGGACAAAACAAGACCAAAAGTAGGACTGGCAGGCCAAAAGAAACGACAAGAGTAGAAGCCAATTTCTTCAATCACCAGCTTACATGACAGAAGGCCCACTGTTCCAAATATCTCTGCACAACTGAACCCAATGTTGTAAAAAAATGTGTCAACATCTCCTGTGAAGCTGACCTATATGGCAGAATTGCTGTCAAGAAACCACTGCTGAGGAAGCAAAATAATGTCAAAAGACTCCAGGGGGCCAACACACAAAGACTGGAGAAAAAAGTCCTTTGGACTGATGAATCAAAGTTTAAAATCTTTGGCTCAATAGGAGGGTTCATGAGTGGGAAGAGCTGGTGAAAGAGCTGTATCACACCAACCATAAAGCTTGGAGATGGCTCAGTTATGGTGTGGGGCAGGGGGCAGATTTTCCCATTGCAAAGTTGGAGATTTGCACCAGGTGAAAGACAAATTGAATCAGACTGGCTATCACAGCATACTGCTGCATCCCATGATCCCATCAGGAACGTGGTTCGTGGGTCAAGAATTTGTACTCAAGCAAGGTTATGACTCAAAGTGTACCAGTAGACTCTGCCAGAGGTACATGAAAAACAAAGAGGAACAATACTTCCTTCAACTCATGTCTTTTCCAATGCAATCGGCTGATTTAAATCCCATTGAGCTGGCATGGAATGAACTTTACTGAAAAGTCAAAGCTAAACAAGTCATAAGTGCAGCTCACCTCTGACAACTCTTGAAGAAAAGCCCAGCAGAACTATTTTCAGTTTACCTTCAGCCTTTCGTGAAAAGAAGGCTGACAATCTGTGAAGTAGTGATAGTGGCTAAATGGGGTCATTTTGATAAATCAAAAGTTTTAGAAGTTTTTTATGCTTTTTTTATTTGTATTTTACATGGCTTGGGAAGATTTGTATTTAGTTTAATAAATAAAACCATTGTGATGCTTACTTGTTTCATTAAAAATAACACTTTTGGGATGAGAAATAAAAATGTTTGGGGATGCCCAAATATTTTTGACACATACACATACACACACATATATATATATATATATAGGATTTAATTTCAGATATATGTGCATGCATACATATTCATAAGTAGATTCATGGACATATTTCCATCTGTTTGCTCAAAAGTATATATGTACACATGCAACTAACAAACTAGCAAGCAAGCAAGCTCGCTCGAAAAACTAATAACTAAACAAGTATGACACTTTGATCATCATCAATATATATGGGTATATATATGTATATACACATTCCTATTTGTCTGTCTGTATGTTGTGTACTGATAATTATGCATAAAAGGTCTTGTTTTTCTTGTTTCCCATCCATTACTAGATAGTAAAGTTTTGTCTGTTTTGGTCCATTGGATGCTTGAGGTATCAATTTCACATCTGGATTACATCAGAGTCATTCGGATCACTTGCCTCGTGAGAGCTGAACCAAATAACACTGATACATTCTATTATTAACGGCACCCCTGCAAGTGGTTACCTCTGAAGCACATCTATCATTCCTTCATCTGACAATTGCAAACCCGTCATAAATCCACAGGTGATGGGAATGAACAGACCCACTTGGGAATAAGAATTGGGGTGAGGCAGGGTATGAGGAAAGCTGGGGGAATAGGTGAACAAAGGCTAGTCAGTTTTCTCCTTTCCGCTTTCTACTCTATCTTGCCATGAAACTCAAATAGAGTGTCAAAGATAGGCTCATAAAAAGCTTCTACCTGAATGAAATTGATCAAAGTAGAATTGAGTTTCTGAAGATTCTGACACGTTTAATATCTCTGGATTTGACAGCATTGTTAGGCTTTTAATTGTAGTTAGATTTAGCTTTTTCAAGGGTTTTTGATCAGATAATTTTTATTTGAAAAGATCTTCATTATTGAGATGATTTAACTTATTGAATTTAACGCCACCTCACATTTCAATTTTTATGGTTTTCTTAATCTTAATTCTATCCCAAAGAAAAAGCAACTGTATATTTGAATGTATCAGGAATTATTTCTTTACAAAGTTTTTTCTTTGTTATGCATCTTTACAAATCTCAAATATGTGAATCTTATGAGGTTACAAGCTGTGTCTTATGGACATGATAACAAATCATTCCCTAAACACTCCCATAACTATATGCTAATCAGCTAAGGCTTCCAGATAAATTGATCTACGTAGAAACTGGTTTTTCTAAGGTCAGTTATCATTGAGTTTTACTTGGACAATGCAAGGTTTCATACCACTGCAAGAACAGTGAAAGCCATCAGTCAGTTTGGTTGAGAACAATGGCCATATCCTCCAAACAGTCTAGCTCTGACCCTCTCTGATTTTTACTTGTCTGACCCTGTTGAAGAATTTCAATGCGAAACTAAGTTTTCAAACATCGATGAAATGACGAGTACCATGAGTAAAAGGCTAAAAAACCATTCCAAAGATTTCTATATTGAAGGAATTCAGAAGCTTATTTTCTGATGAGAAAAATGTATTTTGAAAAATGAAGATTACATAGAAAAATAAAGCAAACATTTTTTTACATGGGGAAATGCTTTTTTTTTCCGATTGACCTTTTTTATTGAATGATCCACATATAATAGTCTTCTTTCTTTGATTTATAAATACTTTATCATATGTTCAATCCTCAGTAGTTATTAAATCATCAGTTGTTCAAGATTTGTCTGTCAGTTGATAGACTAAAAACATTTTCATTGGATTCTCTCAGTAAAACATTTTTTTTCCAACTTCGGCAATTCTAAAACTATTTCTGTCTATTTTTTTCATCTATTCAAGATTCTTAACAAATTTTCTAAGGACTATAAATATTTGTGGATCTTGTGAATCTTAAAAAGAACGAGGAAACAAAAATGCAATGAAATAAAGAAAACTTGTTGTCAATGTCCGTCTTTAATGAATTGGTCAATTAAAAGTTTTAATTGATAGCTTTTTCCAATTTTAAACAGCTATCAAATAAAACCTCCAATCAGTACCTCCATCAAACATCATTGATATTCAGGAAGAAGACAGTCAAAATACAAAGCACAACTGTCCATTTGATGAGAATAGACATATCTATTGATAATTAACAGATATTTCTATTTTATAAAATCACCTTCGTTGGTCCTTTTTTTTTTAAATTTCATCATATGAATGAAATGAGTTCCTTATGGAGTAAATAAAGAAAAATTCAAGAGATAGGCTTGTGTTAAACGGTAAAAATTAGAAAGATTTATTTACTTACCAGTTAGAGTGAAAATTAGTGAGAGTTTGCACATTTGCAGAAGATAGATTTTGATTGGCTAAAAAAAAGTATATAAGCTAAAATTGTTTGTCAATTGTTGGAATTGACCTTCTTATCAACAAACCACCTCTAAATCTGATCTTCAATCAATTTTTTTTTTTTTCTTTTTTTTGGAATTCATTGGTGCCTCTGATGATTTGACTTGGCCTGCGAGTCCTTGTTAGAAAAGTGATTAAGAAAGAAAGAAAGAAAGAAAGAACAGAAAAGAAAAAAGTGGGAGAAAGAAAGAAAGAATGAAAGAAAGAAGGAAAATAAAAGAAAAAAGGTGGGAGAAAGAAAGAAAGAAAGAAAGAAAGAAAGAAAGAAAGAATATTCAATGAGAGAAAAGAGGAATATAAGACAAAAAAGAAAGAAAGAAAGAAAGAAAGAGAGAGAGAGACGGGAGGGAGAGAGAAGGGGAGAGAGAGAGAGAGAAGGGGAGAGAGATAGAAGGGGGGGAGAGAGAGAGAGAAAGAGACAGAAGCAGAAAAAAAAGAATTAATAACAGGATTTTTTGGAAAAAGAAATTTTAGTAATTTTTTTTTAAATCTTGAAAATTTGCATATTTAATTCTGAAAAGAAATAAATTTGAAACTAGAATAATTTCAAAATAGTAATTAGTGATTATACATTCCATTTGTCTTACTAAATATTTAGAATTTAGGATTAAAAGAGACTCAAAAATAATTCAGATCATCAAATTCCTTAATCCTCCTGAACCCTAATCCAAGATTAACACGAAACAACAAAATCTCTTCTTGACCCTTCATTTGAATCAATGTACCCAGATGACTCAGTTCAAATGTATCCTGATTATTCCAATATCTCTTCATCTTAAGTTGTCTCCCCTTGGATTGGAAACTCTCTTTGATGAAATTTAAGGATGGAAAAAAGAAAAGAAATAAAAGAAGTAGTGAAGTCTAAAAGGTGTTGTCCTTTTTACTGCACCAGTGGCCAAAAAGTTTTCATAGTTAATAAACCAGTAAAACAGATGGAAATGACTTGTTTCTGTTCATGCTAGCAAATAGAGGACTACATTCAATTTTGAAATAAAAGCTTTGCTTGGGTTTCATTTATCTTGTTCTGAAAGAAGCAAGAGTGATTTTTTCAATGTTTTCTTGTTCAAATTTTAGCAAAAAGACAAATCACTTTTGACTTGTACAAGTATTAGTTGATTCTCTGAATAGCGTGATCCTTGTATTTTGTAAAAAGCAAAACAAACAAGCAGTATATAGAAGTATTCTCTTTCATCTTAATTTTTATTGCTTTTTATTGCAACTCTCTCAGGTTACCAATTCTACTGCAGTAAGGAGCAGCATGTATTAGAAACAATAACAAAGGAAAAGCTCTGTGTGTAAATAATATGTGACTTGGCCAACCAAAAATTAAAATAGTTATGCAGTAACCACCAAATCAAATGAACCAGTACTTTTTTAATTATATGGCTATGTTATCACAATGAAATAAGTCCAATTGATGTTATTCCTGCCAATGTACGGAGAATCCTTCATGCAATATCATTAGCATAAAGAACATTATTTTTCTATCTACATTTTACTTACTTTTTCTCATTTATGGATTCTCAAGAGGGATTTTTAAAGATGTCTACCAGCAGATCATGTGACTAGAATAAGCAGTAAAAATGTCTTTAAATATTTTCAAACCATTTTTGGTATTCTTGTCATGGAATTGATTTAATTAAAAGCCCTGTTATGCAAAGTATGCTGTAAGTCTAAGTAATTGAGTCTTCAAAAAAAAAAATAATTTCACTTTGAATTTATTAAAGATGTCTTATTCCCAACTCATGAAAGCTGATGGAAATAGTTAGGAGATACTTCAATAAAGCAATTTTATTTTTCTTGCTTAAATAGATGAATTATGAGAAAAAGCTTTCTATAAAAATTCCTATTAATACATGAAAGACATATCAATGCATTTTTTGAACCACATATAATATTCATCAAAGAGACCTGTTTTAATTTAAATTTATACATACCAGTAATATGTTATTTAAAATTCCAAAATAAAGTAATATCCTTATTCTATAGAGTGTGTAGATTGCTATCTTGATAACTTTTTTGTTTGTTTTGAGCACAAGTGTTTCGACGGGCCAATTCTTCAGCCTTCCTGATGTGTATGAGGTATGATTAATTTTATAAAATCTTTTATTCTGTCAAACAATAGTAACATTTGAATCTGATTTTTTAACATATTCTCTTTTAAAACTTCACAATCATGAGAATAACAACAAAGCATAACATACACATGCATGCTCACACATACACATACACACACAAATATATTTATCAATATTATATTTTGCTTGACATGATGAGCACATAAACAAAAAACTGACCGTCACCTGGTACAGTTGACTCAGTGTCTAAGCTATCTTAGATTTATATGTATATTTATAAATGGTTCATTATTTCTCTACTTTTGTTTCGTTATCTTATGCAGAGAGCAGAAAAATACCTTAAAAAACAGAATTATATCATTATAATTACAATTATAAATAATGATAAATTGTAATCAATTTTTTATTAGTTATTTCTATTAGTCTGTGAAGGCTTTTTCAAGTTCAGTACAAGTATTCATGTTTGTTTAAATATCAAAAGTTTCTTTTGAATAATAGAATTGAGAATCAAATGCCAGTTATGGACAATTAGATAAAAACATTGATTATGATTTATTATCCATTATAATTTTCTCTCTCACCCACATCCCCCTCTCTGATTCTCTCTCTCTCTCTCTCTCTATATATATATATATATATATATATATATATATATATATATGTATATATATATATATATATATGATGGAAGTGTTGAGAGCTGTGTTGATTGTTGCTGTTATGGAAAATAGAATTAGAAAACTAAGTGAGAAATTCTTAGGGGCTGATTTATGTACATATCATATTAATGCTAGGCAAAAATCTACTCCTCCCTGAGTCCCAGTTATGGATAAATAGTAAATACACCTGAGACTCTTCAGCTATGCCCAAGGAGTCTAAGAAAAGGTTACCATGATAAAAAAAAACTAGATTGCTAAGCCCATCTAAAAGAGGATGGATGTGTGTGTAATAGGCAATGCTATCCCTTAAAAAAAGTAACAACCTGATACTGAAACAGAAGCTGGCAACCTATGTAAGGTAAGGAGCCTATAAGAACCTTTTAAATTGCTCAGTTCCCTCATAAATGATGACTTTTCATGGCTCTCCTTGGCTCTTAGTTGGCCCCCTCTGTTCCCCACGTCTGGAAGCTTATGCCAGTAACACTCAGTGTGTGTTTCAACTGGTTAGGACCTCCTTTATTTGTCACTCATGGTCTCAGTGTAGATTGATCAAAAATTTCCCTGTCATATGTCACAAGGAATTCTAGAATTTCAAATACTTTTGTAAATTTTTCAACAGGTAATAACTAGGTAGGCTACATTATTAATATCTCTCTCTCTCTCTCTCTCTCTCTCTCTCTCTCTCTCTCTCTCTCTCTCTCTCTCTTGATAATTCACGGGAGACAGCAAAACATAAAGATTTTGAAAGTATGCTGCAAGATTCTTGGCTGTTTTCATGAGTGCAAATCATCATCATCATTGATTCTTTCTTCTCATCTTTCTCTATCAGCCATCACTCTTGTTAAGTCCTCTTGATGGCATCCAGAATTCGCATAAAGCTGATGAATGTAAGTTTTTGCCAGTTGACCAACACTGGTGTGTTCATGTGTAGGAGTCCATAGGAAAACATTGCTTATAAATTCACCATCATTTCTCCAGCAGGTCTTACTTGGATGGTTGGTGAGATGGGAGATAAGTGGCCATGCAACTGCTGTTTTGTGGGGTGTTCCTTTCAAGATTTGTTCAAAACAGCACTCAGTATTCTTATGCTGTTCCCAACTAGCTTTTTCTCCAGGTATTTAATTAAATTCTAAGTAGTGCAACTCTACAATTGTACAACACAGTTAGAGCTTGAAAGAAGTCTGCTAGTGCAAATGATCTTCTCTATCAAAAGTAATTATATCAACAAAGAGTCAGGTGGGCTTAAAAGTTAATCGGCTGAAAAGTCCATATGATATCATATCTGCTATTGATGACTATTTTTTGCCAATAAGATCAAAGAACTGCAACACCAATGGAAGAAATGTGTGGACCTCAAGTGAGACTAAGTTGAAAAATAACCTTCATTTGATCACATTTCCTAAGATTATCTTGTTCAGCCTATGAACTTTTCAGCCAACCCTCTTATATAGTCATGAAGATAACAAATAAAAAAGAAAGAAAAACATTTCAATAAAAATTGATCAAATTGTTTAGAGACAAATTGTAAAAAGACGGCAGCCAATAAAGTTCCGTTCTGAATTTCAAGCCAAATAAAAATTTGCATGAATCTAAATTAACCTGTTTGTATATTTCAGAATTATAGAGATAGAAATGCAGTCAGGAACAAACCACCACGTGGAGTGCGTGCACTAAGTTATTGATTTTTAATCATTTGCAACCTTCCTAGCTTCCACCCTCCATTTTACAGAGATCTGAAGATGCCCATTAATTCATACTTTCATACCTTTTATTACTGAGAGTGAGGTTATTTAAATATGCTGACATACTGGTAATTACCTAGCTATAATTTCTGGGAAATGTGCATGGCAAGATAACAATTAAGTCTTGAGAGAATCACTTTATACAGCTTATATTACTAATATAGTTCATGATGAACAACAACAACAACAACAACAATAGAATTTAAAAAAACAGCAATAAAAAAGCAATACAAAATATCTATCTATTGATCTATCTATGTCTGATGCTACAAGAGTCTCTTTCTTTCCTTCTTTCTTTCTTTCTTTCTTTTTCTCTATCTATCTATCTATTTGGGGAAGTCCCCTTGGCATAATGGCTAATGTGCTGAACGACAACATCATAGTAAGCCAATTTCACTCCAGTCACGCAATTACATTTACTTTCAGACTAATACCCTTATAGATTCATGCAAATAAATAGTACCACTACTGTCCTTCAACAAAGATGACTTTGGCACTAAATAACCCACAAAGGTTGATATGCTATTAAACAAAGAAACCAAACTAATCTATTTATTCATCAAAGACTATTTTTTTTGCAGTTTCTTTTTTCTTTCTTTTTTTCTTTCAATCTTTTGTTGTATGTTTCTATCCCAGTCTCTTTCTTTCTATTTATCTATCGATCTATCTATCTGCATTGATAAGAACACCACTGTTATTATAATAATACTTTCACAAACATGAAAAAATCCTCAGGTTTTTCTAACATTAAATTATTTTGAAGATAAATCCACTAGTTCTTCATATGGTTACCAAAGTTAAACAGTGAAGAGCCTTATCAGTAATCATATTGGTGACCGCTTGGTAACAGCAGGTACTACAAGTGACCTAAAGCCTATATGCTAGACTGAAGAAAGCTCAGTAAATAAAAAGTTATTTTAACCTTGTAAATATTGTGTGACAAGTTTACACACACACACACACACACACACACACACACACACACACACACACATATATATATATATATATATATATATATATATATATTCATACATGAGACCCTACTGCTGTATCTAACTAAAACTTGTATTTTAACCCTCCCCACATATACTCACACATACCTTTCTATATAAATTCAACATTTCAATGTTCACTTCCCTTTACAGCTGTCCCTAGATAAGTACTTAGCTTTCTGCTCAAATAATCCCCTGTCTGTTTTTATGTATCTGCATTGAGATAATCCCCACTGCAGCTTTTCTTTAATCTTTTTTTTTTATTTAAAGACAAAACAATGAAGTAGAAAAGCCGAAAGAAAAACACTTATTCATCAAATGGAAAAACCAAAGATATTGATTTGATATTTTAATCAGTTACTGAAAACTTGTGAAGAATTTTAAAGTTATTTAATCAACAGAAAATCCTGTGAGAAAAGGTTCAACATTTGAGAGAAAAATTATATTCATTCTCAGTTCAGAATTTTATTGGTACTTGCAAGAAACTGGGTGGAGGCACTCTTAGCGCAATGGTTATTGTTCTTAAAAAGTGACAAGGCAAAGCAAGTTGAAGTTTTGGAAGAAATGTGTTAATAATAAATCCTGGGAAAGCTACGAATACAATTATTCTCCTCATCCATCAACAGTAGGTAAAGAGTACAGGGCAAACTGCATTCTTTACAATCAATAATGTCATCATCATCATCATATCGTGCCGCCAGCACAGAAAATCCTTGACCCTCTCTCGCCACTTCTCCCTATCGTTCATCACTTCTGGCAGGTCTTCCAGGCTACATCCCGTATCCTCACAGAGCTGCTGTATGTATGTTCCAGCTGGCCGTCCTGCTTTTGCTCGGCCATATGTGAGGGTCCATAGGAGTACATCACTTATGAGTTCGTCCCTGCTTCTCCAGCAGTGTCCAGTATGTCTGGCTCGTCTAACCTGGATAGTTTTCGTGATGGGAGATAGATGGTCGTATAGTTGGTGCTTTGTGGGGTGTTGCCTCCCGGACTTGTTCAATACTGCTCGCAGCATTCTTGTGTAATTGCCGTCTAGCTTTTTCTCCAGCCGTTTTGTTAGCGTTCAAGTAGTGCATCCATATAGCAGTATCGATACGACCGCCGCTTGGAAGAAACTGCGTTTCATTTTATCGGTCAGGTCTGACTTCCATATGATCGATAGCTTATCAACAGCTGTCCATGTCTTCTTTAGCCGCATGTCAATGTCTTTTTCGGTTGATGAGACACTGCTTCCTAGGTAAATGAACTTGTCTACTAGTTTCAGAGAGCTATGTAATCAGTCTTAAATAAAAACTCTATGGTCTATGATGAAAAATAAACCTCCATTCCAAAAGAGTATCTTGGTAAGTGTATGAACTTTTCAGCTGACCTTGATGGCAATTTTAAATTCCCTTTAAGAAATGTAATGACTTATTTTGAACAAGGAGTCTTTTCTTGCATACATTTATCTATTTGTCATCCTCTTCCTCAGTTAAATTAGGAAGAATTTCTTTGGAATATTTGAATATTTTCACAGAACAATATCCAGCTGATATACCTTCTTGCAGGTTGCGGCAACATACATATCATACACTCTGTAATACTAAATCTACAAGGGTCATTCCATAAATAAGGCAAAATATCGCTTAAAGAGTTGGCAACAGGAAGCACAAGGAAATCAATATTCATGGATTCTTTCATTGCCCAGAACACTCTCAGCATGACCTTCTTTACTGACAGCTGTGCCGGAACTTTTTCTTAACTGAAGTGTCAGTGTGCTTCCACTCCATCGACTGTGTTTTTGACTCATGTTCATAATGGCAAAGGCATTTTAGTCCATTTATAAACATTGTTTTTACTAAAACATGATTCTTCCTATATATCATTATTTCTTCTGTAAATTTCATATGGTTTGTAGTTCTCAGCCAGCAAAAATTTGATGACAGACCTCTATTCAGTTGTGGAGCACTCTGTTTGATTTGCATCCATTTTGAATATTTCAGCGTAATAAAAATGATTTTTGCTATAAACCAATCCCAAACAATGCTGAGTTTATATTTATAAAAAAAAATTCTGAAAAAACTTTTAAAAAGAATTCCCCTTATTGACCCTTATATATAATTAATGTTGCCGTTTGAATTAAGTGAATTGATAAGGAAGGGGATTATCTTGAAATATGCATATTTGTTGAGGAAAAAAAAAGTTTTTTTTCATTGATAAGTTGTGTACTTCTCTACATTTTCTGTATTCTTTAGGAGAAATATGCAATTGTTATAGAAATAAATGGAAATTTAAAAAAAAACTGTTTTATATTTTATTCTTTGCTAGTTGTCTATCATGTAAGCAGGTACACAAACCTCTATGCAATTATCTCCTGAATTATTTCTTGGACAAGGAGGACAATGAGCTTTACCGTTTGATTAAGTTTTCTATCATTATGACTTTTTAATTCCAACTATAATTATTTCTTTTAAATAGATCTTTCATTTTTACTTAACTGAAATTCTCATTGCACTTTTCTTACTCTAATAATAATTACTTTACAACAATCTTTTTTTGTCTTTTTTTTTTTTTTGCATATTCATATTTTGCAAGAAAATGAGAAATAAAGTGATATTTTAATTACTCTCTTTAATTTTCTTTCCTTTCATTAATATTATTATTATCATTAATCACATTCAATAAGCATTTCTATAATTTGGCATATGTCTGTGCACACACACACACACACACACACACACACACACACACACACATATATATATATATATATATATATATATATATATATATATATATATATAAGTTAGGATGATGTAGACATAGAGTCAATGGCACTTGTTGGTAGTCAGTTTCTTGCCTATGTGATTGTTGAACCAAAAATGACTGTCACCAAGTGCCATTGATTCTATTACACAATCCTAACTATATATGCTCTATCATTGATATTGAGCATTCTTTATTTGTAAATATACCAAACTATATAAACATGCATATATATATATATATATATATATATATATATATATATATATATATATATATATATATGTATTTTATTTTTAGTTTTATACGTATTCTAGAATTCTGGCAGTGTGAAAAAACCCAGATGATACAATTTGTAAATAAAAAATGTTACACAAAATGATATCTAGGAATTAAAGTTCTATAAAAAAAGAAAAGACTAAAAACATTTGTACTGCTATATATATATATATCTATATATATATATATACCTGATATACATGCATATACAGAGTCTTTTTGCATTTTCCTTTAAACCCTCTATCTATTCATCTATCTATCTCATTTTGAAACCACAAAACCATATTTAAAATCCAATAAAGACACATACAAATATTTATTTTTGAATAAAAGAAAACCAAACAATCATTTATTGATTGTTTAGAGTCAACTTGACAATAATAGCATTGAAGGGTTATTCCACACTTCCTAGATTTCCAGAACTGCAACCTGGCTATGAGATGCAATTTAGCATCATACCCAGCCTACCCAGGACACCCTTCTTTTTGGTAGAGGTTTTATTTCTCTGCATGCAATACAGGCAGTTTATACAAAACCCTGAAGATAGGGTGGAAGAAAGCATCAGATTTGAAATTCTCAATGTGAATATAAAAAAATTTTCATGTAGTTTGGTTTAGTTGCTTTGTTGAATAGTATATCAAACTTTATGGGTTATTTAATGCCAAAGCCATCCTTGGAGAAGAATGACAGCAGTAGTAGTAGTAGTAGTAGTAGTAGTAGTAGTATATGATCCATAGCTTGGGCGGAGATGAGGGGGTTCATACCATTTCCAAGGGTATTAATCCAAAAGTGAATGTGATAGCATGACTGGAATTTGAACTTTCTTACAACAATATCATCATTACACTTGAATCCTGATGTAAAGTCTGTACACTGTGAGAAGAAGAATATTCGAAATTGAAAAAAAGTTTTTGGATGATAGGCAAGAATTTGAGGTTAGTAAGAATGAGTTGATGTGTTGGCTTGTTGTCATATTCTAGAAATACTCTTGGCAAACAAAATTCCAAGAGGCCAGTCAATATTTAAAGTATGCAAATGTGTAACAGCAAATAAGTCATTCTACCATTCAATCCTCTTTTGTTATCTTATTCCAAGTTTAATGATATTACAGCATCTGTAATGTTTCTTTACTTTTATAGCTTGATTTAAAAACTTTTCAACCAAGCTGTAGCCATGTAGGTATTACTGTATGGTTGCACCACTTGAATTTTGATAAGTTGCCTTATAAAAAAGCTAGATGGGAACTACATAAGGATCCTGCATGCTGTTTTGAACAAAATCTGGAAGTAACACCCAACAAAATGACAATTGTACAGCTACTTTCTTCCCATTTCACAAACCATCTAAATAAGATATACTGGACACTGTTGGAGAAGTAAGGACAAACTTATAAGCAACATTTTTCAATGGAATCCTAAACATGGACTCACCAGCATTTGCCAGCCAGCAAAAATTTACATTCAATAGCTCAACTTATTAAGAATGATGACCAATAAGGACGTATGGTATGAGAGAGTCAAGGAAATCTGTGCTGATGGTACACCTTGATGATGATGATGATGAGGATGATGATGATGATATATTTGTATAGATTTTATTTCTTATTATCTAAGTTGAAGCTGAAGAGTTCTTGGCTCAATCAAGAAAGGAAAGACTTTTTTTTTTAATTTTTACAAAATATTTTTTGGTGGGGAATGGTAAATAAACAGGAAAAAACAATGTGTAGGTGTGTTAAGATTTTCAGAAGAATATGTTCAATAGCCTGTACATTTCATCTCTCGAGGTTATTCCTTACTTGGTTGGACTGAGAACTTTTCAACACCCCCTTGAATGAAAAAAATGATTGATTGATTGATTTTTAAGATGTGTCTACTTCCTCTGAGGTTATTTTATTCCTAGAGTTTCGGAAATTGGAAACATTGAATGTTAACTTTTTTGTCAAATTGTTTCTTTGTATTTTCTTTTTTACATGGTTATATATCAATTATTCCTATAGCATATAAATAATTTGCAAACAGATTTATTTGATCAATACTACCAGTCCAAGTCAGAGTGGGCATAGAATAATGAGAAAAAGGGTTTATTCCACAAAAAGGGTTTATTCTAGAACTGGACCCTCATAAAGAAAAGTTTTGTTTTATAGATATTTATTAAACTTCACTTGTCACATATTCATAACAGCAGAATGCCCAGAGAGGATTGAGCTGACTACGGTTGAAAATTCCCTGCAAGATGAGCTTGTTAATTGTCACTCTCTTGCAGATACCTCAGCTCTGTGATGCGATGAATTTTTCCTTAGGTTTATTGCAAGTCATTAAAAATAATAGAATACTGTATAATTATCAATGAAAAAAGAGTTATTTGCAAATATTGCAGAAAATACTAGGAATTCTTTTTTTGTAGATTTATTCTTTATTTATTAAAAGCATTTTTCTCATTGTTTAAAGCACTTGTTCATTTGTTGTTTTTTTTAGCTTCCAGTGGACAGGTGATTGTAAAATGAATTGCTAGATTTGTGTCTGTGTGTCTGTGTAGGAAATGTGAATCTTTCACTGTGAGAGAAAGAAAATTTTCTGAGAAGAGGGAGGAAAAGGAGAAATCAGCCTAGGGAGAAATAGCACAAGTTCGAATTCTTCATTTGGTGATTCATTGCCAATATTATGGCTTTAGGGAAACTCACAACCAAATTCAAAAAACAGAATAAAAAATAAACAAAAATATTACTTTCTCTGCTTTGTGAAAAAGAAGAAAGAAAAAAAAAGAAATAAAAGCTTATAAAGAAAAAGAAAATAAAGTCCTTGCAATTATGAAAATTCTACTCCACTGAATAAAAAGAATTGGGGATGAGAAATAATAATAAAAAAAAAAGATGTTTTGCCACTTTTTCTAAAAAAAATCACACCTACCCGGAATGATAGAAAAACTAAACTGCTTTCAAATCGAAGGGTTTTGAAAAAAAAAAAAAAGATGGAGGAAAAACTGACAGCTTTCTTTTGCTTT
>OY757931.1:84053457-84058457 GCA_963585895.1 Sepioteuthis lessoniana | reverse complement strand
AGAATTGAAACTATCTAGACTGCAGCACTGCAAAAATCAGTTAGGATACTTGGAAGAGTCCTAGAGACCTGAGGAGAACTTGCTGCCACTCAGATCCTGGAGAAAAACCATCAATTAAACTGGGTGTGAAAAACTTGCTATAATAATAATAATAATAATAATAATAATAATAATAATAATAATGGTGGATGAGTGAAGACCATCCAAACTACAGCATTATTGAGAACAGCCAGAATACTGAGAAGAGTCCTGGAGACTTGAGAAGACTTGCTGTCACCCAAACTCCAGTGAAAGACCATTAGATAATGTTGATGTGAAAAACTCTAATGAGTAAATGATAACATAATTACAAGAAGAAGAAGAAGAAGAAGAAGAAGAAGAAGAAGAAGAAACAGAGCAGAATGTCAGAGTATTGATCAGACTTGCTGTCACTTTATCTCCAATGTAAATCCCCAGATGCAAAACCATAAAGTAGGAAGAATCTAGAAAAGAGACTGGGGGATTTGGAGATTTGGAGAAGGATTGAGAAGAACAAGACTACTGCTGTGTTGAAATTAGCTGGAATACTGAGAGAAGTCCTGGAAAGTTGAAGTGACTTGCTTTTGCTTAGAATTTTGTTAAGGCCATCAGTTGTTACTGGTGAAAAACAAAGCAAAGAGTATGATGATGATGATGATAATAACAATAATAAACAGCCAAAAAAGAAGCATAAAAAAACATAGAATGCATATAATTACTACCTGACTGTCTTGGTGAAGAAACCAAAAGTAAAGCTGAAAATTAAATGATATTAAATTGGTGCTTTTGGCAGAGTCCCCAAAGAATTAGTACAAGAACTGGAGTATTTGGAAATAATAGGATGAGTAGAGACCATCCAAACTACTGCATTATTGAGATTGGCCAGAATACTGAGAAGAGTCCTGGAGACTTGAGGAGACTTGTTGACACTCAAACTCCAGGGAGAAACAATCAGCTAATGCTGGTGTGAAAATCTCTCAAAAGAGACAAATAATAATAATAAAAATAATAATAATAAGGATAATAACTGTACAACTGATAATATGAACCTTGTCAAAGTACATAAGAAATTACTGAACAAGAAGATGACAGTTGTGCCAGACATTGAAGGAGCCCTAGGAATGAACAAAAATGCCAACTAAAACAGCTTAAGAAACTAGGAATCCAAAGAAGAATCATAGTCATCTTGACAAAGGTACGACAAATATCAATGAAAATACTGAGGAGGGTCCTCATATATTGAGGACACAAACTGTTGCTTAATATCTACCGTTATGAAAACTCATGTAGTCTTAATCATCATATTTTTCATCAAAAATAAAAAGCAAAATAGTAAGTTATTTTTATATTTTGTGTGGCTGTGTTCAAAATTATTTGACAACATGAAAATATTTTTGAAAAGTAAAGAAATGAATCATTAAAAACTTATTGTGATTATATTTTCAAATACAAAAGTTAAAATCTTCAGAAAAGATCCCTTCTTAACAATTTGAAATAATGAAATCAAAAACTCCTACTTTTAAAAGTTCTTTTTATATAATTATGTTATGGAAATCCCACTTTGATATGTCGATTCACTTAGGCATTTTTTTTTATTTTGCTTAAAAAACATTTTCACTGTTTACAGGAGAGAAAAAATATCAGAAAAGTGAAAAAAGATTTTGTAGAGAATTGGAGAAAAAAAAGGAAATTTCTACAAAGAGAAAATAAAACCAAGTAGAAGAAAATTGATTATTCTTAAGGCCTGATTTGATCCACATGCAGGAAGGGATATGTCAAAAGATTCATCACACACACACACACACACACACACACACACACACACACACACACACACACACACACACAAGCATATATATATATATATATATATAGAGAGAGAGAGAGAGAGAGAGATGTGTGTGTTTGTGTGAGTGTGTGTGTGTGTGTATATATAGATATATATATATATATATATATATGCTTATTTATGAATGGATATATATACATGTATATGTTTGTGTGTATGTGTGTATATATATAATAATTTTGCTTCAAATTTATGAAAATAAAAACAAATGTAATGTAATATATACATGTATGTGTGTGCGTGTGTGTGTGTGTGTGTGTGTGCGTGAATGTGCATATGTGCTTGTGTATATATATATATATAGTGTGTGTGTGTGTGCGTCTGTGTGTGTCTGTGTGTTAGTGTATGGATTGGTCTAACACCTGTTCCAGGATTTTAGAAACTCTAAACTCTATAGTTGATAACAACTTCTTGTGTGTTTTCAAAGCTGAGAAACCTTAAAGATGCCTTTACAAATAGATAAATTAGAAATACCTTCAAAGTGCTTCCTAGGTATTAAAAAACTGCATGAGAAAAACTTTTCATCTTAAACAATAAATTGTAGCAAGTTCCTTGTTGATGCAACAGCTATGGATAAGCCCATCTCAAGTGTCAATACACAATATGGTAATCCTGCCTGGATTTAGTCTGATATGACATCTTTATTTAAAAGGACGTCTATGTCACAGGCAAAATATAATTTACACTGTCAAGAGAATTGTTTTAGTCCTGTTCAACTTTTATGCATAACTAATTATTAAAATGAGATTCTAAAGTTGAAAGGAAATTCTCACCTGTAGAAAAGGAAAAAGGTTTAACATTCCGAGAAAAAAATGATACATCAAAAATAACTATAAAAATAAAACGCTAAAAGAATTTAAAACTTTAAAAAATTCTATCAGTCACATTTTCTATATATTTGTTGTAGGTAAACAATCACTTGATTAATTGAAAATACAATATTGAACTGGAAGAATAAAGATATCTTCTTACCTTTCTGCCACAGAGGCTTAGATTTCAAACCCTTCGATCACATAAGTAATCCAGCTTAAAACTGATTTTTCTGATCAGGGGTAGGGGATGGGGTTGCCTTTTTTCTTTTCTTTTTTAAAATCTATTAAATGTCCACTTTCACTTTCGTGACATCACATTGTTTATAAGATAAAAAAAGAAGAAAAAAAAATCCTCAAATTTGTAAATGTAACATTTTCTTCCCAGTTTATTTATTTATTTTTTTATTCAGAGAAAATCTCAAGATATGCAAATCCTTTTTTGTTCTTTTTTTTCTCGATGGGTGAGTGACTGGGTGGCTAGGTAGGGGTGCTTCCAAGATTTTCCTGTCTTTGTAGAGCTGTTGTTTGTATTTGTTAGGGTTCTGTTTTCTATTCACATATCCTAACTCTAAAATTGCTTGTAAATTTATCTCTGCTTTTTATCCTAGGAGATTTTTTTGTTGATGCTGCTTTTTTGGTTTATGTTTTTATTTTTGTTGTGCTTTTCAAATGTTTTTGAGTGTGGTGTTGATAGTAATTCTTCAAATAATAAATAACAGTGGTATCAGTAGTGGCCGTCCTTATTCTGGTGTTGATGATATTGACAAGAGGTATGCAGCCTGAATGCAGGGAGGGAAGGAAGGAGGGTCTCCCCCAACAAATGAGGTTGCACTACTGCGGACGACGTGAATGTGATAATGATGATGATAATAATTAGGATGATGGTGATGATGATGATCTACTAAGAGAATAGCAGCAACAACAACAATGACAGCAACCGTGACGATCAGAAAGCAGGTACTGGGAGCGTGTCGGATCGGTGATGGTGGTGGTGGTAATGGTAGTGATGACGGTGGTGGTGGTCCGTGCTGGCAGACTGTGTGCGTTTGCTTGCTGGCTTGTTGATGCTACACTGTTGTTTCTGCATTCTGTGCCTAAACTTCCACGTTATCTTTCTTTCTTTCTTTCTTTCTTTCTTTCTTTCAAACACACTAGAAGCCTAACTGGAAGAAAGGAGAATAAGATGCAACGGGCTTGCCGTGTCTGTCGGTCGGTTCAGAAAAGACGCTGGTCACAACGATTTCAGGCCATCAGAGAGAGAAGGGTTTAAAAATGCAGGAATAGAGAGAGAGAGAGAGAGAGAGAGAGAGAGAGAGAGAGAGAGAGAGAGAGAGAGAAACAGAGACAGAGACAGAAAGAAGAAGAAGAAGAAGAAGAAGAAGAAGAAGAAGAAGAAGAAGAAGAAGAAGAAGAAGAAGGGGTCAGAGGTAGGGAAGTGAGGATTGGTGCTGAGAAATAATTGCTGTAAATGAATGAATAGAAGAGATATAAAAAATGAAAATAAAAAAGGTGTAGGGGGCTCGGAGCTTTTTCTGCCAGCTGAAAACTTTCATGTGAATGGATTAAGGGGGTGTGGAAGAGTGGGGTGCCTGTTTAGAGCTGGATGGTGTTAAAGGGAGGCAGCTTTTATTGAAAGAAAGAAAGGAACTAAAAAGATATAGAGGGTAGAAAAAGGAACAAGAGAGAGAGAGAGAGAGAGAGAGAGAGAGAGAGAGAGAATGAAATTAGGGTTAAATATAAATTAGTTGATGAGGTTGATATGTATTGTCGATAGAAAATGAGTGATTCTAAATGAATAAGAGATAGGAAGTTCGATTAAAAAGGGAGAAAGAGAAAGTATATATTAATTCTATAATCTTTAAACATTCAAGCAAAACAAACGTATATTATTAACTAGACACAGATAGATAGATAGATAGATAGATAGATAGATAGATAGATGAAAAAAAAAATAAAAAAAAAATAAAAGAACTTACTTGAATGAGCTGAGAAATATGAAGGTAGCACATTTGAAGAAACAAATGAGTGAGAAAGAGAGCAAGAGAGAATGCGATCATAAAGACATACATACTCTACTTCGCACATATATCAATCTTTAGATAGATAGATAGATAGATAGATGCATGCATGCATGTATATATATACACAGATACACACACACGCGCGTGCGCAGATAGATAGATAGATAGATAGATAGACATGCAAATTTATATGCATGCATGCATGTATATATATACACAGATACACACACACACACACACACGCGCGTGCGTAGATAGATAGATAGATAGATAGATAGATAGATAGATAGATAAAAAGAG
>OY757931.1:84043457-84048457 GCA_963585895.1 Sepioteuthis lessoniana | reverse complement strand
ACGAAAGCCTCTACACACTGGCATGTTCACCACCAACAACCTTTTCTGTAAACTATTAGCAATATATACTGCATTTTCACACATTTATGCAGCCAAATTTTTTTTCTATATTTTTAAGTTGGGTCATTCTTTGCTAGTAGTACCATGTAACCCAATTCATGCTGACACATGTTACTTGAAGAGGCACTTGGTACTGTCAATTAACCCTTCTATAATTGGTTAGAGAAATACAACATGTCTACATTTACACACACACACATACACACAAACACGCACATGCACACACACAAACATATATATATATATATATATATATATATACATAGCTGTGTTTTTATATTTACACATATTTACAGGTATGTATAGATGTTAATACTTGTACATATGTGAGTTTATATTTACACATATTTGTACAAACATGTGTGTGTGTGTGTGTGTGCAAGTGTTTGTGTGTGTGTTAATATCAACACAAGCTGACGTAAAAGATAGTGAAACAGTAATTACTACAGAAAATGTCATCGTCAAACTGATTTTGGCTGAGTTTGCTTACATCTCTTTTACATTAATGACCTTGAAAGAAGCATGAACCACTTCTCTTTGTATTCTGGTCTATTGTCAGATATCTTATAAAATGTTTTGTCACTAGCATGTCACAGTAGTTGACAGAGAAAAGAATTAGTGAATGAGTACTTGGACAAACTACTCTCCTTATTCTGCCTTGCTTGCTAAAGCAGTAGCAACAAAATGCTGTTACTGTCATTGCTAACCTCAACAGTGACTACTCTACTCACAAATCTACAAAAGGCATGTTTAGAATGAAAGTTATTGTTATAAGAAACAAAATGGGCTATTTGAGATCAAATCCTGGGTGAGGCTACCTGCATTTCACTTTTTGCTTAGGATTTTGGGAAAGCCATGAATTCATCACTTTTTTTCCAACTAGAGGTAAATAGAAGGGCAGACTTGCTTCTTCAGCCTATGTAAGACAAACAGTTTAGAAGGAGGAAAACTCAGAATTCATACCAGCTAAATCCACTTAAAAATTGACCTTGCGTCTAATTCTCTTCATGGTGGTGGGGTTGGGTAAAGAAATACATATATTTTCTAAAAAAAAACTAACTTGGAAAATTGTTGTTAGTTTAATCTGTTCGGGCTAAATTACAATTATTGGGTTATGCCTCAGAAATTTTTTTATTGTTAGGATTTATTTTTGATTGCCAGCATTCATTATATATATATATATATATATATAAAGAGAGAGAGAGAGAGAGAGAAAGATGTTTGTGTATATGTGTGTATACATGTGCGTGTTTGTGCACATATCTGTGTGTGTGTGTGTGTGTGTGTGTGTGTGTGTGTGTGTGTGTGTGTGTGTGTGTGTGTGTGTGTGTGTGCATGTATCACTCGGATGTATGTGTGTTCTTTCATTAGCTTTAACTTGATTTCCTTTTTTTTCTCTCTTGCATGCAGACTCATGATATTAATTACCATACAAACAAAACGCAGTGATAAAAGTGTAAATCTGCATGTGTGTACACAGGAGAAATATATATATATATATATATATATATATATATATATATATTATGGTCTGATGATCATATAGACAAGAAACTGACAGTCACTAAGACTTTGTGGCTGCACAATTCTAACTTAGATCTATGTATGTTCTGTCTCCAATATTGAGTACTCTTTATTTATAAATATAGCAAACTACATTATTCACACACACACACACACACACATATATATATATATATATATATATGTAAATAAATGTGCTGGTGGCACAATGGTTATCAGAATGAAAAATAGAATTGGATTGGCAAGCTTAGTTCCAATTCTAGCTGAGACTATGTCTTCATACAAATGCCTCTCGGAAAAGCTCGAGCCCATTCCTTCTCTCTTTAGCTATGGATAAATCGGAGTACAGATTGGCTGTCTATTGTTTGGGACAATGGTCTAGAAGAGAAACTCTACCGTTAAACCCCTACCAGCATGTTAGGTGAAAGTGTGGCAATGTTAGGCCAACCACTCTCCATATCTTACAGACTTCAAAAAATAAATTGGATATATATATATATATATATATATATATATATATATATATATATATATATATATATCTGTCTGCCTGCTTTACAATCTATCTATCTGCATAAAGATTGATATATGTGCAAGGTAGGTTATGTATATTTTTATTATCTCACTCTTTCTTATTCTCTCTCTCTCTCTCTCTCTCAATCAATTATAAATCTGTTCATGTGTTATCTTCATATCTCTCTACTTTTACTTCAAAGTTTATTTCTTATTCATTTCTTTTCTTTCTTTTTTAAGTCTATTCATATCAATCAATCAATCAATCAATCTCAGTGTCGTCCTGTCAGCTGGGGCAGTACAATATGCCATATGCATCTCTGCAGAGGAGTCAGACCCTCCAAATGACTGTCCTGGATATGACACTAAACCATCTGATGGCAAGGCTCCTGTTCTGGAGCTTTTGAGAATGTAGAGTACTCCTTTATTTCCATTAATCCCAGATCCATTCAGACCCCAAGAGGGAGTACTTTTAAGAGAACCATCTATTTGTCAAAAAGAACTGTTTAACTATTTAACTGTACGCAAACAAATGACTGATATTAAATAGAATTGTATGTGTCAGATAATAATATTTGAAAATATTTTCCTATGTTCAAACAAATGGACTCTGGTCTGTTTAAAATGTTACCTACGAACTATTCACTTACAAATCATAAATATTTGATTGATATATGTATAAACAAAATTTGGCATTAGATAACCTACAATGGTTGATATGCCATAAAATCTAACCTAACAACCTAAACCATTCTATTCATTATCTATCTATCTATCTATCTATCTATCTATCTATATGTGTCTAGTCAATTACAAGATGCCTTCAATAAGTTTCCAGACTTTTTTTCTACAGGCATTTAAAATTGTCATAGACTCTTAAAAATTCAGTATGTTATTGCTATACAACTTATGAGATGACTGACCAATTTTTATGATTTCAGGTTCAAATCAACAACTACAGCAGCAATTGGAATACACCCTACTAAAGCCTGATTATCACAGCTGGTGAATTTCAAAAATGCAATCTGGATGTGAGGACACTTTAGAAGAACGATATGCAATAACATTCTGTTTTAAACTGGGAAAAATGCCATGCAATGAAAAGCTGGATCTACTGCTATGACCCAGAGTTCCCAGTGGAAGCTTGCTGGCTCTCCCAGACCCAAGAAGGCCAGACAGAGCAAATCCACCCACAAACTTTTGATGATCCCTTATTTTTGACAGCACTGGCATGATCTACATGCACTGGGTTTCCCACTGGACAGACTGTCAACAAGGAATACTATGTTGAGGTTTTAAGGGATTAAAGGAAGAGATTCCATCGGAAGAAGCCAGCACTCTTCAAATCGGGTCAGTGGCATTTCCATCAGGACAATGCACCAGTCCACAACTCCATCCTTGTCACAGACTATTTGAGCAAGATGGGCATCAAGACACTTCCTCACCCCCCAATAGTCCAGACCTTGCTCCCTGTGAACTTTTGGTTATTCCCTAAGCTCAGAGGCTGTCGTTATGAGACAATTGAAGAGATGAAAGAGGCTGTGATGAAGGTCATTGACACGCTCACAGAAGAAGGCTTCCATGGGGCCTTGCAGAAGGTGTTGGAACGGTACAAGAAGCACATTGCAGCCAGAGGAGATTACTTTGAAAGGTACTAGAGTTTCATTTGTGTTACTATCAATAAAAGTGCCCATATGAAAAAAGTCTGGAAATTTATTGAAGGCACCTTGTATATACATTGTTTTATTTGAATGTTTATAGAATCTCTATAGAATAATTATAAGCTTTCAACTTCTCTCAAATTAATCTAACTTTCTATCACTAATTCATTTAGTATCACCCTCTATCTATGATTTGTTTGTGTGTGTATATATATATATATATATATATGATCATGTATGTGTTTGTGTGTGCGAAGGTATGAATATGTATTGATATATTTACATATATCTTGAGCACCTCAGGTGGTGTAATCATTTGTAAACTAAATTAGCCAAGCATTTCAAGTGACTTCAAGTCTTACTGGTGCCCTACACATCTGGCCTTATCACACAACCAAGCTAAGCTTAGGAAATAATATTTCCTTATATATCAATGTATAAACACATATGTTGATAATTCAGTTATCTCTCTTTTATAGTCTGCAAGTGTCTATTTCCATTAAATCTTTTTCTATCAATCTGTCTATCTATTCATACATTTTACATAACTGATGTCCTATCTATGAAAAGCCTTTATCTATCGAATATATAAACGCAGCTACATATATAACAGAGCTTCTTTATTTTTCACCAAAATTGATGTGTGTCCAAAATGTGAAAGTTTCTTTTTTTGTAGGAATAACAAATTGACGGAAAGGCAATAAAATGCAAAATTTAACGATAAAAGAAAATATAAGTCAAAATTTGTAATAACAATAATATTAATCATGATAATTATAATAATAATGAAAAGAGATTCCATGAACTGGAGATATGAGGATGAAATGAAACTTTTCAAACCATGGCACAGCTAAAATCAGCAAAGATATTTAGAAAAGTCCAAATGAATTGAAGAGATTTGCTGTCACTCAGACTCCAGTAAAAATATCTGTTATATTTGGTGTAAAAAAACTCACTGATAGTAAAATGATAATAACTATAATCATGATAATATTAAAGGCTTGGAGGACCTGGAAGTTGGAGGATGGGTAGAGACTATCCAAATGACAGCATTCCTGAGAACAGCCAGAATACTGAGAAGAGTCCTGGAGACTTGAGGAGACTTGCTGTCTCTCAAACTCCTGTGAAAAAACCATCAGCTAACACTGATGTGAAAAACTCTAAAGGAGTAAATAATAATAATAATAATAATAATAATAATATGGACATTTCAAGCAACAAACAAATGAAATCTCTCATAAG